>WOGO01002506.1:0-15715 GCA_015342085.1 Leptinotarsa defecta | reverse complement strand
GAGGTGTTAAAAATAACGATTTGGTGTTGGGAAAAAACTCCAGTAATATTTTACTACACCAAAGGTTCCAAACAGTGCATCATAAGAACTAGGGTAAAATTAGAAAAAAAATATTGTAGGTAAGGGTAAACAAATGATGTAAATAAATCTGCCACAGAGGCCATCAACTCAAAGGAATTGAGGAGAAAATTAATTTTGTATAACAAGCAATACAATAGTAACAATTAATAATTCTTTCATAAGCTACACCTCACGATTTGATCTCTATAAACTTCATTTGAAAAATATATCACGACATGTTTCGCTAACACAATAGCTTTGTCAACAGTGATTTGAATAGTACAAGTTGCTTCTTACACTAATATTTATATACTACAGGTAACCATAATTGAGACTACCTCCAAC
Organism: Leptinotarsa defecta; assembly: GCA_015342085.1. Lineage (NCBI taxonomy): Eukaryota > Metazoa > Arthropoda > Insecta > Coleoptera > Chrysomelidae > Leptinotarsa > Leptinotarsa defecta. The sequence continues at coordinate 15,310 of WOGO01002506.1, read as the reverse complement.
AAATTACCTAAACCTCTACCTGAAGTACCTCTTCAATTATAATCACATGAAGCATATTAACTCCCTTCTACATCAATAATAATTCTTTCTTGATTTTTCTACGAAAACAAGTACAATAATGGTGATCTATTCAAATCTAATTGTCATTCATTAGAATGTTTGAATTTTCAAGTTTATTACTTTCCATTGCTTCCAAATTATTCAGTTCAATGTTTTTCTTCTAAAAGATAATTTGAATATGTTGAACTTGTTTTCCTATTTACATCTGTTTGTGTTTCTGTTTAAAATCTGTTTTCCTATTTACATAGCTCATATGATGATCCTGGATTCGATTCCTAAACGTTCTGCCAGTTTGACCAATATGTTCCTTATAGGACACGTTCCACACTTTGTTATATATATGCGATGCATTTTATACACTTTCGATTTGTAGGAAATTTAAAAAAATCATAAGTAGTCATATTCGACTATTATATTCAGTTTGGATTAGTAGTTCTTATTTGTTTTTCATATACTTCCGATCCGAGCTCGTTGTTGAAAATCCTGCATGTCAGGCTTTCCACCCTTTACAAGCAATAAATCTTCTGTAAATATCACCCTGTAATCTTCTTGGCATCTCTTTGTATCACTCTATGGGAAATGCGCGGCGACATCAGTGAGATTCCAAATAAATCAAGAAGTAAAAAGACGTAAAAATCTTTATGGTGCGCGTTACCTTCCACAAAAAGTCCCTGCATCAGTAAAATCCAAGAAATTGGAAATGAATTTTTATGGCACCTGTTAAAATGAAATTATCCATATCTGTTATTATGCAAGGCAATTTTACGACCAATTCGATTCTGGATTTTTATGGGGGGCATAAAAGAAGATAACCGGGTCCTAATTTCTTTCTGATGAACGCATCCATCTTCAAAAATTACCTTTCAGTCTGAATCCACTTGCATATTTGAACAATCTATGTAGCAGTAGAATTAAAATTCCAAAACCTCTGTTACAATTGCAACATTCACTGACAACATTCACTTTTAGTTACACTAGCAAAAGACAAATATCTTCTATAGGCATGTCTCATACATTACATCGTTCAAGAACATGTGTATCAGTTTTTTTCACAATAACCCAAAATAGGTATTTGATGGATTTTTTGGAATATACTGTGAAATGCAAAGACTTATAGAGCAAATGGGCAAGTATAGTCCCGACTCTGATTTTTAAAAAAAACATTGTTTGTATTTTTGAATAGTCTTTCTGTATCGCATCTTCTTTCTATAACATAAAACCGTGGCTAAAGCTTGTACAATCAAAGACCGAGGAGCTGGAGATGTAAGAATGTAATCATCAAGAGCAATTTCATTTTTCTATATGAAGGAACATACAATTTTCCCTAGAATATGATGAGAAATTCAAGTAAAGATGAACGATTGAATCTAAAACTTTTGCACAGTTCAATTAAGAAAATTAAATTCTCAAGATTATTCTGTCTAGATATAGTCTAGTCAATGACTTTTTTCTGTATAGTATTGCCAAACAGCACCGATGGTCATGAAAAAGTGAATTCATATTCCTTTTATCCTCTGCTTGTTTCTAAGACGGTTGCTTTTTACCTGTAAGTAGATGCCACCTCTTTCCGGTGTTGAAAAATGTTTCGTTGGCAGAAAGTTCGGGAATGCCTAGAATGACTAATTATAAGCAACCGTTGTTTTATGAAGTTTTTTTCTGAAAATAAAAAAGTACGTATTTTTTCTAAAAAATTATCCCCAGAAAAAATTTAGCCTATAAAAAACAATCAATGGTGAGTTTATGTTACCTGTAGACCTATACTCTAAAGTTGATCCCGTATGGGGTTGTTTTTATCCTTGGGAGTGGGGAATATTTCATTGAAATTGAGTCCAGGAATGGACTAATTCTTATCAAGTTATTGCTCTATAATTTTTTTCTGATAATCAATACTTTTTCACTTATTCGTTAGTGAAAGTGTCAACTTTTCAACCAATAAACCCATTTTTCAGAAGGTTTTTCGAAAAAAATCATTCACAATTAAATTATAGTTTATAGAAAAATGAATGGAGGGTATATAATGTCTATAGACCCAATACAAACCAAGTACTAGCTTATTAAAATTTTGTTCTTATTCTTCAAATTCCAAAAATGAAAGTTTCATCTGGAAGTAACCAAATACGAAGCATTTTTATGAGGAATCTCACAAAACCTTTTTAAAGTACACGAGAAAACCTTCATTTTATTTTTTTTTCAAGAGCCCTAGCATGAAACTACGCAAGTCATGACAAAAATAATGTTAGTTGCTATTTTTTTCTGTGGCAAAAAAATTGAAAAGGACCTCCTTATCACAATCCAAAATTGAAATAATAATGAAAAACAAATAAGGAGTTCAATTTTTTTCAAAACAAAGCACTTCAAACTGGTCAAACCTGTACAGCCTTTTATAAGTATATGAATACAGTGAGCCGGACAGTGGAAAGGGTTAATTTCATTAGGGGTAGTAATCGAGTGGTGACTTTCACTTTGTTATCACCGAAAAAATTTAGGATCAACATTATTTGATACTCGGGATTTTTTCAAGAACTTCAGAAAAGTTTCTACGAGGTTCTATAGAAAAATGCATTGTTTTTTGATTAGTTCACATTTAAACTTTCAATTTTGACGTTCGCCCTGTAAGAACCAACCTTTTACAAACCGGTACTTCATTTGTATTGGGTCTGTAAGCTACATTATTGACACTTTCACTGAAAAACAATTAGAAAATTGACCACCATAAAAATAAGTCAATACATCTATTTCTGGACTCATTTTCAATGAAACAATTTTCAACATCGAGAAGGGGTGACATCCAGCCCCAGGTTAAAAGCAACCCCCTGCATGGTCAAATCTGACATAAATAGAACCTTTAATCAAATGTTTGTGCAAATCGGAGATGCTTCTTAAAATTATACAGCATCGCAATATTTTATCATCAATGATTTTATTAACATTATTGACCAACTCCCAGCTTGATTTTCAACCGAATCCAATGTATATTTTTTTGTACACGCACATACCTCTGTTGGTATGCCTACAGGTAGTACTCAAAGATTGAGAAATCTTTGGTGTATATCATGAATAACAGTGGACTAAAAGAGGATCTTTGAAGGACACCAAAGTCAACCATTACGAAAGATTATTTTTAAGCAGGAATTCAAGACAGACTTATCGAAGCACTTGGTGGGTCTCAAACATTGATTATAGAATATGGGGAGAATATGAATTATTACCAAAACCGTATTGAATTGTGTTAGGAATTTTTCCAAAAACTTAACCAGCGCCCATATCAGTATAATTTCATTGAATAACATGCCTCTTTGGTATATTTCAAGTCAATACCTTTAATACTAATAGTTTCGTTCATGAACATGTTTGAAGCGTCAGATATCCTATATATGTTGAGGTATTAGACCAAGAAAGGTTTATTTTTTGTCAAATTAGTGAAAAAATATTCAACCGGGGGTTACAAGAAGGGTAGTTCGTCTATCACCCGTTTCTCAAAACTGGAATGAATTTGTCTTCAAATTGTTTTTTGTTACAGGCAAAAATCGCGAAATTCTGTATTCGATTACATCCGGTGACGAAAACGATGACTTTGAAATTTTTCAAAATGGTACCATACTAACAAAAAATCAGCTGGACAGAGAAACGCAAGGGATCTACAATTTGGTGGTCACTGCTACAGACCAAGCCATCGCACCAGAGAAAAGACTATCTTCCACTGTGCAGGTGAGATGTCAATTTTGAAGATAATTATTGGCAATATCAGCAATATTTTATACTAGTGATATCGTCAGTATTTTGAACTGAAAGGGATATATTTTTATGGGTTTAAACAGCTTTTTGGATTTCTACTTCTTTATCTTTATTGAAAAAAAAGAGAATAAAGCAGGTATGTTCCATGTGAGTGAAATTTCATATCGATACTGTCTCGTATTTTAGGTATATTGTGTAGCGTTCTTATGATAATATCTGTTTGCAGTAACATATATAATTCAATGATCATATCAAAGTTGTTGTTTCCAAAGTATTTTTTCTTTCGTGTAGTTCAATGTTCATGTGAAAGTAGTTGTTTCAGAGGGGCTTCCACACTTTCCAAACTTTTATGTTATATGACCTTTGTACATTATTTTGAACTTGATTGCTCTCTTCCTTCCTTGGCAAAATTTCCACATTTTTTTTGTATAAAGATGGATAAGCAGAAAGTCAAAAATATTTTTACCCATCACAATTTTCCTTTTCTTCAAAAACAGAGTTTCTTGACACAGAAAACAGTTTGTCAGTATATTTTCCTCTGAATCTGCATATCAAAATGTATCTATGGGCGTTCCCCAAGTCTCTGTTTTGGAGCCAATTCTATTTTTGGTGAGATTTGTCAAAGCTGCATACAGCAATAGAGTCGTATTTCGTGTAAATAATTTATTTGTGAATTGCAAAACACTCTCGGCTTTTATGCCATCGTCAGTGCGATACCTGCAAGTAAGTAATAGTCGTGACATTTGTTTGAAGTTGAACTTTAAGTTCTTTTATGAATTACTTACTCGTCAAGTATATCCAAGAGGATTCTGTAGAATCATAAGGTTTAGTACTTTGATTCTACTTGACGAGTAATTCAAAAAAGAATTTTAAGTTCAACAACAAATTACACGACTATTACTTGCTTGCAGGTATCACATTGATGATGGCGTAAGAGCCGAAAACGCTTTGCTATTTACAAATGAATTATTTACACGGAATACGACTCTATTCCTGATTAATTATATTTTCATTCTATAGGAACGAATGAGGGAAAACCGAATCTTCGGCCAGATTTATCAAATATGCGAGTGATACCAAAATACTTGTCTCTGAGAAATGTGAAAATGCCTTGAAACAAAAGCGTACAACTGCTGTTGGTAACCTCATTTCATGGTGTGATTTATTTCAATGGTAATAAGAGAAATATTATTCGATTTCACAACTATTAAAAACAATGTGAAACTTTAACAGTAAAAACTGATGATATCTCAATAGAGCTTACTTTATAAGTTAAATTTCTAGGAATTACTATGTAAATGTTGGTTTAAACTGGAAAGAATATTGTACCAAATTGATTTCAAAATTGAATTCATTATGGTTTATTTTCTGATATCTTAAGAACATTCTGTTACGTGAACAATTATTCGTTTTATATCGTGCTCAAGTAGTCTCCTGATTACGATATGGGTTATGTTCCTGGATTGTTTCTACTCGAATTCCTGACGTATTTATTGTACAAAAATGCATTTCAAGGATTATTTGCGATACCTCAAGCAAATTTTCTTGTAGACCGATTTTTTAAGAATCAAAAATTTCAACAACTGTTTTGCCGGTATCTGTCTTATCCGAATAACTTTTGTGGTTTTTTGCAACGAACTAGAAGGAAATATAAGGATATATCTAAAAAAATCATAACTCTCGCGTGATTTCATCAGTGAATGGTGTAAAACATTATTGTACCAGCAGTTTGTCGAAAAATTCCAGTTTTGAATATAATTTTCGTTCAATGCAAAGTTGGGTAAAATGTTATAGTGTGTTTTAACAATTCATATGCAAACTTGGATATTTTAACAAAACATTGCCTCAATCTGTCAAAAAAGTTACACATTTTAGGGGCTACATGTCTCTGTTTCTTTTTTTTGATATGTTTCTAAATGAGCATAAACTACAAAAGAAATATGTCACTTTTTTCCTTCTGTTGCCCCCGTCATCGGACCGCCTCTGATCTGCCGGACAACTATTCGTGTTCTCCTTCAGTATTCCACGATTTATAGCCACTAATAATATACATAATATTTAAGATGAATTCAGTGTAGGCGAAATAAGTTGGAGAAATTATGGTAGTCCGTATGGTAAGTAAGGTGTTGAAACAATTCTCTTATGATTTAATGGAAGACTTGAGGCGATCATTAGCGTTTACTTTTCGAATGTAATCATTGATATGTCCAGAGTTTTTTTGTTTGTTAGGAGTCGTATTTCCATGAAATGTTGGAAATGTATGGAAATCGTCTTCTGTTTTCATCTCTACTCTTCATGAATATTACTGGAGTTTTTTCCCAACACCAAACCGTTATTTCAACACCTTGACACGTGTTTCGATCACCAAGTGATCATCTTCAAGAGGATGATTTTGATCTTCCTCTTGAAGATGATTACTTGGTGATCAGAACACGTGTCAAAGTGTTAAAATAGCGATTTGGTGTTGGGAAAAAACTCCAGTAATATTAATTACGACACCAAAGATTCCAAACAGGTAATGCACTGTTTGGTAATGCACTACTCTTCATGTTTTGGTCGATCGTCAAAGATATTTCCAATTCAGTTACAAGATACACTGAGTATCTCTTCAAAGAATTGTTTCGTAACAATTGTTTTGACTTGCAAGAAGAAATTTTAGAAACGTTAATGTCATTTAACCAATATTTGAAAGAGAGGAATATAGTCTCCTTATCTGCTCAAGTCGCTGCTTGTCAGCAAAAACTGTATGTAGTAAATGTATTTGTATGTATGTGAATGTATTCAAGAAAACAATAAGGCAATAGGAAATTTACATGAAAAGATTATCAACACTATAAAAGCATTACAGGAGCCTTTGAGTTGATTTTATTTTAGCAAATCATGGAAATCGTGTGTTTGTTTTATCGATGTGCATCAAATTTTCGGAAAAAAGTATCTTTATTTCAACGTACCCGTATATAGATACACATCTTGAGAATATAAAGACTAGGAAGATTTGAAATATCAAATGTTCTATAAGTTTTCCCGACTGATTTCTTTCAATACTCCTGAGAATTATTCGTTGAATTATGAAAACATATCTGATTCCAGTCGTATTAATTTCTCTGCTTTCTGAGCATACAGTTTTGAACCGATTCTCTTGTTTGAACTGAAATTATACTGTTTGGTATATATTTTTTCTAGAAACGATGAAACCAAATTGACCAAAACTGTTTAATTCTACACTTATGCCGTTAGTTTATTTTGTATTCATACAGTCGAATATTCGATTCAAGCGGCAAAATCTACTTACTGTATAGTAAATTGAATACGCCATTGAAATACGTGTTTGAAACACATGTCACTGTTGAGTGAAAATCTCACAATAAATTATCACCCTGATACCAAAGAAATTCTGATAAAATAACTGAAAAAGACTCATTTCGATCAAAAAAGAGTAACTTGAAGTCACTTACGTAGTTATCTGTGTTATTTTCATTATATTATGCATTCTTCAACTTCTACAGTATCAAAATAAATACCTAACATGAAGTGACCTTTTATATTAGTTATCCAAATATATTGAACATTTGCATGTTGTGGAAGAACGCTTCTGCATTGTAAGTAAAGACACGCCCGAAGAAGCCATTGTATGGCGAAACACGTGTTGCGTTTTTTAAAATCGTTTAGTGAAAATCTCACAATAAAGTGTTTTTTGAATACGTTAGCTATGAATTTTCATCAAGTATCGAGCAATTTCATCATACAGGGCCTTCCAACGAAAACTGGACCCCCCTGTAAGTCGTAACGAATGTGTAATCAAAAATTTCAAAGAAGACGTCAATTTTTATTTCCAGGAGGACTAATTCTGATATTAATACATTAGTAGTAAACGTTTTGAAATGGACGACAGTGTTAGTTTTTTCTGCACTGATAGTTTTTGTTGAATCTAGTTATCGCAGAACAAAAAGTAGATAGTGGGCCACTGTCTCTTCTTCACGAATTATTATTCAGTCATCCTTGTTCACTCCAGACCACAACGTGAGCCATCAATACGTTAAACAGTTAATGGATAAGTTTTAGGACATGTACAGATGGATAATCGACAATCTATCAGATAAATAGATAATGACCTACTAGTGTTTTTCGGATTTTGAAAGCGTACAAATTCAATTATTTCAAAATCAGGCTAGTTCAGGAATTAAACGAAGATGATCCTGATCGTCGACTTCAGTTTTGTGAGGTGTTCAGCGAGAAATTGACCAATAACCCAAACCTATATTTAATACATGTTTTTCAGACTAAAGTTCTTCCACGTTGAATGGTGAAGTGAATAGACATAATTGGAGCGATGTGGGTCCTCATTTGGTGATGGAAACACTTTCACAAATTCCACAACAATTAAATGTCTGGGCCGACATTCTTGGTAATCATATTGAATCTAATCTCGATAGAGACATACTTATAAATCTATTACAAGACTGTGATTACACAAATATTAGAAAATGATGACAATTTAGTAGAAAATGAAATACCTAACAATCCAGCAGGATGATGCACCCCCATATTTTGATGTTCTGGTGAGACAGTTTTTAGACGAACCTTTTAAAATGCGTTGGATCGACAGGAGGGGTCCAGTGGAGTGCCCAGCAAAATCACCCGATCTCACACCGATGGACTTTTCTCTATCGGGACACCTGAAGTCGAAAGTGTACTCTAAGCCTACAAATCTAGAAGACCTGCGTCAGAGAATTGTCGCAGGTCCGTTGTTGTTGACTCCGGACATCTTGAATAATGTATTGAACGCTTTCGAGAGTAGACTGTATTATTATATGGAACTAGGTGGAGGTCATTTGGAACAATTCATTCGTTGATTTTGTTTCCACTGATATTATTTGTTATTGATTTCCTCATTAAAATGAACAATAGCGAATTTTCTGTTTTTTCTTAATTAAAACGTTCAACATTTATTTTCTCAATAACGAATGAACCAATTTCAGAAAAAATTACAGAAGTAATAGAAGGACAAAAGACCTTTGAAATGATGTAACACTGAACCCCCCATGCCATTGAAAAAATAAGGGGGTAGTTGTTGACCGCAGGGCGGTGAAGTTTCGAGTATGTATTTAATATCAGAATTATTCCCCCTAGAAATAAAAATCAAGGTGTTGTTTGAAATTTTCGATTACGCGTCCGTTTCTGACTCAAAGGGGGGGCCAAGTTTTCTTTGGAACGCTCTATATGTTTGTATGTGTGTATTGTGTATGTAGGTATATAAGTTTATATGAATGAACATCACCATTGAAATAATAATGTGTATAAAGACATGGATCCTTGCGACATCAACCACTCAGAAAACTGAAATGTAAGATGAGAAAATAAAACAAATAATAAACCAAAAATTAAAGAGGGTGAAACAAAGAAAATTAGAAAACAATCCCAAAGAAAAAATAATTATTTATTGAGAATTTTATTAATTCCTACAAGAATTCCACCAGATAGAATGTATATTTTTTTTATTCATTTATGAAGACGGAGGCAGATTTTAGCCTCCGAAACGTTAAGATAAGTATTGTATTATTTCTTAGCAATTTTTTTGATAGGCAAAATTGTTAAATACGACAGAATACACAACTTTTTCTGAGAATATCACAACATGAAAATAAGTTTATCTATTGAACGAAAGATAGTAACAGTGATAATCAAAGTAGAAATTATTTTGATTTTATCATATTCAACTGAGTATGTCATTGAAACGTTGCCAATTTTATTGAAAAAAATATCAAGAGTTATATAACACGAACATTATGAGTATTTTCATTCTCAGAAGCAAACACAAGATTGTCAAAATTAGCTGTTAACAATACATATGTTTTGTATTATACTTCAACATATTTCCTATGTAATGACTAATATATCGATTAAAGTTGACAGTCACAGTTGCTGTGACATTTTTTTGTTTCTGGATAAGTGTCCACATTCTGAAAGTCATTCCCTTTTTGGTCAAAAGAGTAAATATCTTTAACATTCAACAGTTAATACTATTGATAGATGATCTACACTCTACACTATCATCCACTCAATGGCATATGTACCTCTGACCTACGAGTATCTCGTTCACATTTCCACATTGATACGTTCGTGAAATCGTAAACTAGAGTGAGTAAAAACACAAGATGGATGAATACCGAAAATAACAGAGTATGGAAAAAAAAACAAGAAAAACAATGAAAATCAAGTATTTCCGTTGAACCCCTACGAACAACAACCCTCAGAAGTCGAAATTTGTGCGAGCTAACGAGGTCTTACCTTTCAACGTGTGATTCCTAGCACGTGTTGGACGATAGGAAGTGAGAATCGATCGTCCGGCCTTGCGGTTCGAATTACCGCTTCACACAGCGGTCGATTGAGTGGAGCAAACCAACCACGTCAACCCAACCGACTACCCCCCCTACAGAGATAGATTTTTGAGGATTTCTCCCCAGTATTCTTGACCTAGGTGGAAATGGTAGCGCACAGGTTAAACTCAAAAAAAAATCTTTAGATTTCAAAATGAAACTAAAAACCTATGTATCATCCAAGAGAGTGGCCGACGGTCAATTTTCAGTGATATGTAGAAATGTGATGGAGGAGTAGAAAGCCAAAATCTTTCATTTCCAAAAATATCAAATCTTGCAGGCATATTTGGCACTGTTTCAAGACCTAATCATTTCCCAAACGTGTCATAAAGCTTTTGCAGATGAAAAAAAATCTATGCGACGTATAAAATCCAATTTCTCAATTGAACAAACTATTAATTAACGACTCAAAATCTATTTTTTATTTCAACTCAACAATGATCGCCTTCTGGCTGTAAAAACATCATATTGATAAGAGCATATGTACTCGTCCGGGCATCATGAAATACATAATCTGGATCTATACCCAACAATCAATCCATAAATTTACACAGTCACCATGTAAATTACAATCTAAGCCGCGCAAATAAGTTTGGCGTTACAGATCAACAGGCGACCTTCTATCGTATGTCATCCATATTTGGAATAACGCAATCGAGAAACATGGAGAGTCAAGAGCTGTTGTTCTTGATATTAGTAAGACCGTGTGTGGCATGAGGGTTTGCTGGTCAAATTTCGATGCTATGGCTTGCCGGATCATTTTTGTGTATGACTCTTCAGCTTCCTGAAAGAACGTTCCTTCCCTGCAAGTGACCGTTGATGGATATCTCTCGAAAACGTTCACCATTAACGCTGGTGTTTCCCAGTGATCCATATTGTCTCCAACCCTCTCTTTATTGTATGTCAACGGCCTATTGGAAAAAACTAAGAATCCAATACATTGCTTTGCTAACGACAGCACACTTGTCTCGTCATTAATGAGGATCTAGAAGTAATTTCGAATTGGGGTGAAAGTAATCAGGTTGAATTCAATGCCACTAAAACCCAGGCATCGGTTTTCTCCAAGAATATTAATGTCTCCGAACCGGATATAAGTATGTCAGGTTAGACAATTCCGCTTTCTGCTTCGATACGTTTGTTGGGAGTTAAAATGGACACCAATGTCTTGGCACATCATGTCGCTGGAATTGCAAAGGCTGCTTTCCAAAAACTTGAAACACTGTTCCGAACCAGAAAACTCTGTACACTCCTCAGCAACTTATGATGCTTTATTAAACTCAGATCAGAACTTCTTTGGAGTATTGTTCTCATGTATGGAGCTCAATCTATAGTTACATGAAGACAAACAATACCGATCCGGAGGTAATCTCAATCCGCAATGAGGTTTCACTGGGGGTAGAGCAGAATAATTTTTTGCCTGTGCCAGTTCTAGTAGAACTTCTCTTGGTGGTGGAGTGGTAAATGTCGACTCAGAAGTAAGCTGTAAGGCCAAACGAGCATCAGAAACATCTAGAGATTTCTTTTTGGAGTTATTAGCGTACGTGCGAGCTTCTTTCAAAATCGATGTAACACATCTATATACAAATTCACTTATTTGCACTATAGTGTTCGGTTCATAATCTGTAATTCCCATTTCCTCCATATTCGTCATTATAACCTGCCCGTTTTTTGGAATATGTCATCTTTTTCACTCATTATTAACTAACTGTTTGGGTAATGTCTCAACCTATGTATCGAAACAGTTACGAAGATCGACGATCATTTTGATTTCTGTTATACCTACCTACACAGGACCACAATTGTTCCTGATCGTAAATGTAAATTGTAATTTCGGGATATTTTCTATCTAAATGCAATCTTCTCTTTTTTCAATAACAGGCACAGATAACAGCAATATTTATAAAATCTACATCTTCAATGCTTTATATATATATTTGCGCTCGCTGTTATTTATTTTCACCACCGACTATTTTTTTTCAGCTCTAACGAAACGAATGATAAATTGCAAAAACATCAGAACTATTAATTAAGTTCAAAGTGATGAGTGTAATCATAACTATAAAAAATAGAAGAGTTCTTCCATTTCGGAAACCAGACTACGTTTGAATTGCGTGACCCTGTATAAACGAAAATATTTTGAGGGCTTAGGTGAAACCGTAACGAGTGAAGGATGTCATTGGTATAAAAATTATTTCGTGAAATATTGATTAAAAAATCGTTAAAAGTGTTGGGTATATATTATAGTTAGTTCATTCATTCAAACAAATGGAAACCAAAATAAAAATAAAAAATATTTTCGCAACTCACCTCCCTGGTTTTATTCACCTTTGCCTTACTTTTCATGTTTGAACTTATTCAAGATTTGAAGTTCAACTCGACATCCGCTATTGTCATTTCTTAGATTAATTTATTACGCGATGTTGCCAAGCCTATAATAAGTAAGGGAATTTGAGTATTTCGAAATAGATGACGGGAATTTTAATTAACTGTATAAAAACTTGTAATTGAGTCAATTGCTTTTTCGGCGCATTGAACATGCGATTGGATGACAAATGTGTTTTCCGTTAAACTACTGTCGTCCCCCTATGAACGACAACGCTCAACTTGTGCGAGCTAATGTAACAAGGTTTTAACTTTTAACGTGCGATTCACAGCAGGGGTCGGACGATGTGCCACAGATAGGTATTCCAATTCTTTAGAATGTTTCGTAATTTGATCCAAGCTTTTCGATTGTATACAATCATAATAGTTTAGTAATGGCACAATTGTTCATTATATATAGGTCCAGGAATCGTATATGTGGTTGTTTTCTCTCAAATAATAACAATTTTATTGACCATTTTCGGTAGGTAAGTCAATAATTGAACTACGTGAACATATGAAAAATGAAAACAATAGTTGGTCATACTTGAATAAAAAATTAAACACTAAAGATAAAACATAAATCACGGCACATAATTATGCAAATGTCACAATTTCAAAAGGAACTAATACTAATTTTTTTTTTACATTAGGAATTATTATCACAATTATCAGCCCAAATTCTTTAAAACTATAAAAACATTTTTTTATTAAGAATATTTTCGTATTATTCATAAAAATTTCATCTGATTTGGCCTCCTTTATTGAATTTGGCAATTTATTGTAAAGTGAGAAAGCGTTGAATGTTTTGGAATTATGACAAAAAAAACAGAGGGACACTTATTGTATATTGATTGTTGCACCATTCTTATTGGTTCTCAGTAAAACATTCCAACTATAAGCCAGAATTAATTTATCTTTGTATTCATTTCTACGCAATGGGTAATAGGATTATAGAAAGTTTATTGTTTTTAATTTCAAAAAGTCATTGGAGTATAAGAAATCACGTCTTTATTATCAAAATTTCGAGTTTAAATTCCTAATATCCAGATTAAAGTCGTAATATTGAGATTAAAGTCATAATTTCGAGTTTAAATTCGTAATATTGATATTGAAGTCGTAATTTCCAGTTTAAAGTCGTAATATTGAGATTAAAGTCGTAATATTGAGATTAAAGTCGTTATTTTGAGATGAAAGTCGTAATTTCGAGTTTAAAGTCATAATATTGAGATTATAAAGTGGTAATTTCGAGTTAAAAGTCGTAATATTGAGATTGAAGACGTAATATTGAGATTGAAGTTCTAATTTTGAGTTTAAAGTTGTAATTTCGAGTTTAAATTCGTAATATTGATGTCGTAATTTCGAGTTTAAAGTCATAATATTCAGATTAAAGTGGTAATTTCGAGTTAAAAGTCGTAATATTGATATTGAAGTCGTAATTTCGAGTTAAAAGTCGTAATATTGAGATTAACGTCGTAATTTCGAGTTTAAATTCGCAATATTGACATTGAAGTCGTAATTTCGAGTTTGAATTCGTAATATTAAAGCCGTACTTCCGAGTTTAAATTCGTAATATCACTATTAAAGTCGTAATTTCGAGTATGAAGTCGTAATTTTGAGTTTAAGGTCGAAATTTTGGAATTAAAGTTGGAATGTATACTGCTAGACAAAGGTGTTGTCTATTTTCAACTATGTTCGAAATATATGCTTGAATAGTAGAATAGCTAAGAATTTTTCCAAAAATACACCACTGACAGATGAAACGTTTAATGAACGAAATTTTCTAAGCTTTTGTATCAGTTGATTACCAGTTTTCACATTTGAAAAAGATAACAGTAATGGAGAAATATTTAATTCCATTTGGTAATTCAATAGATGCCCGAATTCTTTAATCTATTTCTAAACATTCTAAAAATTGAGTTTCAAATTTTTTTCTTCTAAATGTAACACGTCATAGTAGTGATTGGAATCATGTCCTTGTGCTTCTATGCTCTTTAATTCTTTGGGAAAAAATTATCCCAGTAAAAGAAGCTATTATATAGCAAAACTATTGTTTTTATAAAACTCTTTAGTGGAAATCTCACAATAAAGTGTATCTTGAATACGCTATTAATTTTCATCAAGTATAGGCTGATTCCATAACATATCTTAAAACATATGATTAAAATCAATAAAATTATATTACTTGCATACATTTTTTTTCGATGTTTCAATAGTAACGTGAATAAAACAAAATATTAACTTACAACTTGAAATCAATTTAATTACAACTCCAAGATGATTGTCTCTTGACTCTAAAAACATATTGGTAAGAGCATATAGACATCGTCAAGTATCATTAAATACCTAATGGAAAAATACCAAAATAACTTGAAAGTTCAAACTCCATTTTCAGATTCATCTTCACGTTTTCTTTTCAAACTGTTGGGGTCAATCTCCATTCCATTAGCGGGTGCCAGCTGCACATTCTGTGTGATTTGTATCTTTGGTTTCAATACAGTTTTCTGAGGCTGGGTGTTGATTTTAGTCACAGGTTTAGGGATACTAACTGTCTGCTTGGAAACTGGTGTATTTGTACGTTTTAAAAAGCTGATATTAGACTTAGGTGTTAGTTTCATTCCTGGACCGCCTGATATACCAAAATTACTCTTACCGATTTTCTTCTGGGCACTTCTTAATGTATAGTTACATGAAGACAAACAATACCGATCCGGAGGTAATCTCAATCCGCAATGAGGTTTCACTGGGGGTAGAGCAGAATAATTTTTTGCCTGTGC
>WOGO01002505.1:0-15718 GCA_015342085.1 Leptinotarsa defecta | reverse complement strand
TTTTTTCACTTGATTGTTTATAACTTTTGTAATTTTTATCGGCGCGTTTTCGGACCTTTCCTTAAACTTTCTAGGCAAAAATACGAATCGAATGACACCTTCGTCGTAATTTTTGGACAGGGCTGAAAAATGTGACCAAAAAGAGCTAAATCGAGTACATGTGAACCAGACTATATGATGGAGAAACTAACGTGTGACATTCAAGGTCGAGTCAGAGATTTGACCTTGAATAATCATGATGATGAAGGTTGAATGACAAGTGTGACGCTCATGAATGACCTTCAACATGGCTTGTCAAGGCCTTATGACACAACACAAGGTCACAGCTGAATCTATCTGAAAGAAACCTAGTAAAGTTTGTGTGACGTGGACCAAAGTGGTTTCGAAGTCAAGTGGTAGAGGGAGAACTTCGGATCGGTATGATTCACCTACAAACCTCTCATGATATGGATTTATAGTAGTTTTTTCTCAGATCTATCTATATAGTCACCTTCTCAAATATCAACATGACAATCAGGAACACCCTTCATTTTGAAAACTGAACTCCACAGATCATACTTTGTTCTTGACTCAAAGTTTGTTGCCTTCCTGACAAAGTTTTTTAGATAGTTGGAGGATAATAAAGAAGAGTGGATTCATTGAAAAAATCGGTTATTGTTGAAGCATTTGAATATGCAAATATTTCGCACACCTTGTACCTACCAGCATTGTTACACTCGCACAAGTAACATCGTTCTTTCGCTTTTATTACGTGTGGAGAGGCACTAAAACGCCAAAAAGATGTAAATATTCAAGGCATGCTGAACCCCAGAGTAATAAAAAATAGAGTGTCGAAGCCAAGCTCTGAAATTTAATCTCTGTGCGACGAGGCACGATTCATTTCCAAATGCGACACTGGTGCAGGTCATTGCAGATAACTTCCAACCTTTAACCTTCTGTTAATAGCCTTTCGGGCTAGCATTGCGGTCAGTGCAGCTCAATGGACAACAGGCAGTAATTTTGAAAATTGTGTTGTGTATTCATATTGTTTCATTGGTTTCAGATGGCATTTGATCAGTTTCTTTCTAATGAAATCGAAGTTATTACTCCAATTTTGTTTGTCATTAATATTTTCATCAGTACTCTCTTCAATTCATCATATACGTTTTTTTTTAATCCATAGTTTCATCGATCTTTCTGCAGATTCTCATCTTCCATAATTCAAATATAGAAACCAGAATGAAGAACTTTATTTGAGAATAACTTTTCAATTCACCTCAATAAGTAACTGTGTGAATTCAAAGTATCTCTCACAAAAAAAATATAAAATTCATCAGTATAGTATGAACGAAGTCAATTCGAATGGCATGAAAACTAAATAGTTACCGAATATCAGCAGTTTCTTCGCATGGCATGGGCAGCGTGCTATAATTTTTTTGTCTAATGATGATTTTTATGTGGGAGGTTCGACAATTGCGAAACTGGCGATAATTGCAGAACTAGCTAAAGGTCACACCCATGCGCAATCCCTGAAGAGATGGGATGGAATCAAAGGATGCAATCTTACCAGGATCACCCTTGGCAACCCTGAGAAGCTGGCTCCGAGGAAATATGTGGTGATGACCAGAAAAAATCTACGCTTAACAGTAGGATTTCTGACTGACCACTGACAACCAAGGAAACACCTCCACGATATGGAGCTAATGGACACACCTCAATGCAGGATGTGTGTTTGAGAAGAGGAAACTATCAGGCATGTCCTATGTGAGTGCAAGGAGTTGTCGTCAATAAAAGACTGTGTGTTCGGCGAGTTTTGGCCTACACCTGCCGATATAAAGGAGATGTCTCCCAGTGCAGATTGTTATATTTTTGCCAGAAATTCCTTTCCTGGTTATTTCTTTTGTGACCATTGAGATACCAGCCAGTTCCGTTTGTACCACGCTGATATTTTTTTCCATTCCCCACTTAATGATCTGGAGTACACTCCACGTCCTGAGCCTTCTTTGGTTTTTGAGCTGTCTGTATATATGCGATTTGCGTTTGTAGCACCTGACTCTGTTTTCTGTTTTTGTATTTTGTAGGGTTTGAACACAAACCTGGGTTCAATTGCATCACTGGTTGCCTGCAGCAGAGGTTACGTAGCAAGGGCTTCTCACCATTGGCCCAGCCTCAATCGACCCATTCCTACTTCAAGGTTTACACCAACCGTGCGCAATTGTAACATGGCCATTAACGAAACATCCTCAACGTTGGTGTTGTTCTCATAGCTCCTGTGATGTCTAGACAAGCCAATCGAAGTAGCTGGGGACATTCCTATCTACGTTTGCGAGTTTCCCAACCTTTCCTCGATATCAGCCACAGTCAAATAAACTTATACTCATACATTTGAATACGCTTTCCTCTGAAAAGTCTCATAAACCGAAAAAAACGACTCTGAAACCTCGTAAAAGTGTAAATTTCCAGACAGACTTACGACATTATCTGCACAGATACTGCCAAAAGTTTTCCTTGAAGTTTTTTCTTCTATATATGCGTCGGGAAGTTTTTGACCCCGTCAGAGTTCGAAAGGCGTATTATTTCGCAACTGCTAGGAATTCAACCCTGATTCGCATTGACGTTTCATAGCGTTTCATCGGTCCTATTCAGCACGTGGCATATATTGATTTGGATGAAGTTTTCGGTAAAGTTTTCAGCTGTAATGAAAACCTTTTGAGAAGTTTCGTTTATGAAGAAAGTTCAGCTCGTGAAAGTTGATGTATTGATCATGAATACTCTTTTGACACATCATGGAGCAGCTCAGTTTGAAATTCGAAAATTTCAAAAGGATTCTTTGAGAAAGAATTTTTAATTACAGATAATGATAAAAGAAGCACTTTCTCATAAACTAATGAATTGATCCATTTAGTAATTTTTAGTATAGTGTCTTCGACTTTCTAGCTATAAAAGTTTTTGCTTCAAAACGAAGCGTAAAGTTATTTTCTGGGCAGAATGAATTGTTTCATCTACAACACATACAATAGAAGTCTCTTCATTTCTACGAGTGATTGTGAATTGTTTGAACAAATTGGCAACAAAACCAATATCGAATCGAGTGTCATTAGAGTTATTTTTTTCTTTGGACGTTTCTTAAATATTTTTGAAAATAGAGAAGCAAGAAGCCAGGTGTTTTTTTTTCAAAAATCTGATTTTGAATAAAAATATTCCGTTTTTAGTTCAAATGAAATATCTATGGCTTGGATTAACTAACCGTATTATGGAATTGGCCAATATTTGAAGAAAATCCACACTTAGCACATGAGAATTTTAAAAAACTAATAGAAACTATGTTACCTAATAACTGCTATTCTAGATCTTCAACTGAAAAATTAGTATATTCCGATAGAGCAAATACACAAAAAACAACACCGTTGTACATTAAATATTTCGAATTACCGTATGTAGCAGGTTTGACACCGCAACTATGCAAGGTTCTAGAAAATGAAAACTTCGAAATCAGTATGAAATGTGAAAATACAGTTAAAAATCAATTTTACGAGATTAAAAAAAAATCATATTCTTTGTCGAACTCATGCTTCTCTGTCAGAAGATGCTTTGCAAATGTGGAATAGATCTCCACATTCTTGAATGTGGAATAGATTGTGGAGATCTATTTCATCTATCAAGACATTCCTCCTATGCTCTTTATTCTTTGGAAAAAGGTAATCCCTGTTTGGCCAATATAAGTTTTACCGCAAGAATTACAAGTCAACTCATCTATACGACACTGAAGATTCGTCTTCAATGTTTTCAGTAAATTTCCTTACCGGACAAATAATAATTCAAGTAAATTTATTGAAAACAATAAAAAAAATCTGTGACGGATAGATCAGGAGTATGTGAGTTGACTTATGATTCTTGTGCTACACTTTATATTGGCCAAACGGTGATCGGCGATAACTTTTTTCGAAAAATAAAAGAACATAGTAAAAAAAAATCAACACTTGCAAACCATCGGTTGGCTAATGGACATGAGTTCAATGACGACTATGAAGTATTATATTTGGGAAAGAAAGGTTTTTATCTCAGTCTTTTGGAGTGTCCAGGAACTGATAGATTTGAAAATTCTGACAATTCAATGAATGTATTTTCTAATAAATTGATGGATGTAGGTGTTACTACGTGGTAGGAAATCATAATGAAGAAAAGAGAAATTGAACTTTCCATATGTTTTTAAGACTTTTATTTTTAACTAACGTTACTGCAGTTTCGTCCTATACGGGCATTTTCAAACTTATACAATAAACTTACAATGATTCATTACGTTCGCCATTATATACCACTCCTGTAGTTACTAATAGAAATGGAGGTGCTTGACTTGACCTTATAAGATAAGGTCGACAAGTTGAAAAAATCTGGAGTTTATAAGCTTGAGTGCCCGGAGTGTAACAGTGTTTATGTGGGACAATGTGGCCGAAATTTCCACAAACGGTATGCTGCACATGAAAGGTCCTTCAGAATAGGAAAAAATGATTCAACGTTTTCAAACCATTTCTTGGCATGCAACCACAAGTTTCCGAATCTAAACGATATGGAAATTCTGCACTATGCCAGGAAGGGTTGCAAACTCAATAATTTAGAATCCTTGGAAATCCACAAGCATAAACATTGCGGGTGCAACCTGTTATATGACCAAATCGATTTAGTTCACTCGCCGGTGTTTAAATTGGCACATCCGCATTGGGAACTGTAAATTCAGGTACTCAATCAAATCAAGTACCTCTATTTCTATTAGTACCTACAGGGGTGGTATATAATGGCGAATGTAATGAATCATTGTTAGTTTATTGTATTATCCGTATAGGACGAAACTGCAGTAATGTTAATTACAAATAAAAGTGGTAAAAACATAGAAAGTTCCATTTCTCTTTCCTTCAGTATTTTATAATGTAAAAATTTGTATTCAGTTCATTGTATGTTCATTAGATGCACCTTGTCTTCCTCTGAGCGCAAAACCTCTTATCTAACTTATAAAGAGCGTAATGCAGCTCTTCCGCTTTAAGCAAACACGTTCAACAGCAACAATTCGTTTCCGGAAGCTCTTGTCTCTCAAGTGGTCGAACACTCTGTAGATCCCTTCGCAAATTATCTCTATTCATCAATAAGAAAGGGTTGCGAAGGATGGGCCATCGTCTCACCTACTCGGCTCTGACTCATGATAGACGTCATCCACTTCTTCTTCCAGGTCATCATAGACTTCCATGAAAACAAAATGTCCCCCCCCTTGAATTTCATATTGAAGATCGAAACACAATTTTTTAAAGAATACAATGAATGAAACACCAGAAGATCCCTCGAACACATAGTCCGAATACAATTCCTTTCGATTCCCTCTCATCTCCGAAATTTATTTATAGATTCATGCCACAAAGTTTGGACTCGACTCCGAAAGAAAATCCTTATTACCATTATTGGATATCTTCTTATTCTTCTATTCTTTGGCCACAAATTCATGCATACGAAATTGGAGAATAAAACTGCAACCACAAACTTTACGCGGAAAGTTATAATGATTTTCCATTCACGATTATCCGTCCAATATTGGAAAATATAATGAACTCGATTTTCAGTTTTTCGGCGCACGTTTGAGCTGAATTGGATTGTTGGGTTATGCTTTTTTAATTGTGTGTTGTGTACGCAAGGAATAGTAAGTTTTGCGGGCTTTTAAAGTTTCAATTGAAATCACAAGGTGAATTTAAATTTTTGTTCGTCGCAGTGGCAGTATTTCTGATACCTCCGATTCAATTTATGTATATATTTCTCAAGGGGAAAAATGAATTTGTTGACTTTTTGGATATTTTACCCATACATAATTGGAAAAATTCAAAATTAGTTCGGAGAACTATATATAAATGTGATATTTCTGTTGGAGAACTTCCACTGATGAATTGGGAAACAGATTCTTCACATCGTATTCCTCCGAATGAAATGATTACTCTGGTGGAGAATCTATTGAAATCTATCAATCCGGTAGTGAAAAATGAAATTTTAGACTTGCTTACGGTGTGTTTGTCACATAATTACTTTCAATTCAATGAAACTTTTTACTCATCCTGCAAAGGTCTCATAATGGAAAACCCATTTAGTCCTATTCCTGAGAAAGATTTTCATGGGCGATTTGGTTTACCTTCTGGTAAAAAGTTTCGTGTATTGGTATAGATATTTGGATGATATCCTGGTTTCACAGGAACGAACAGACAGTTGACTAACTTTTTGAATTTCATCAATTCTCTCCACCCTTCTATCACATTCACAATAAAGATGGAACAGGACGAATCTTTAAATTTTTTGGTTTGACAATAACAAAAGTTAACCACAAACATGATTTTTCAATTTATCGTAAACCGGCACATACAGATATTATCACTCATAATTCGTCCAGTCACCATATCAGCATAAGGTAGCAGCTTTCAATAGTATGACCCACAAACTGATAAATGTGCCCTTGTCAGAGGTGAATTTGAATAAAGTACTGAATATAATGAAGCAAATAGTCGTCAACAATGATTACATTCTTCTGAATACATTCTTTATCATCAAAGTTATATAGTCAAGTTTTTAAAGAAGTTTACCCAATTCAAAGAGAAGAGGATAAAAGTTATTGAATATTTACCTACTTAGGCCAACCCACTACAAATATTCCAGATTTTCAGCACAGCAAAGGAGTAAATACTGCTTTCAAAACCAATAACAACTTAGGCATGCACATTAAGAATAACAAAGATAAAAGTTCAGTTTCAGAAAAATCATGAGTGTATAAGTTATCGTGTGGGTTATGTCCGATGTTTTATATAGGTCAAACTGGAAGAACGTTCAAATCCCGCATGAATGACCATAAATATAGTTTTCAGAATAGAAAAATGAATTCCACAATCATTTGAGCTCGTTGGATAATATACTAATACTACTCTACATATTCTTATCCGCCTTAATATAAAAAATATCGTTTTCAGTTAGATTAGGTTCAAAACTAATTTCACCGTACTAAAAATCACCCAGTCATCCATCACTCGAAAAACTGCATCGACAAATAATCTCATTAATATTGCCAGCGTACCCAATGCATGAACCAATTTCAAAAACGAACGCAAATTATATTCATTCATGCACAAAATACAAAGAAATATTCGATATAATGTTAAAGGTGTCTCAGACCCCTTCAATTGTAATTCTCTATGATCGTTCGACCTACTTGCGATTATGTGATGTATGAGAACATTTTGATATTCACCGTACAGAATTGACTTTTGCAAATCCGCGACCGAGATCGTTACTAAATTATTTTAGTATTTCACGACTTTTGCGAAGTGTAGGATGTTAGTACTGGGGCAAATGTAACAGGTGATTTGCCGGTTACATAGATAGGTACACAAGAAAATAGCATGTTAATTGCAAATGATGATAATAGACTCAAATAAAATATTATTTTGGTGAATCAAACAGATAGACCCCATATTTTTAAACTCGCAGAAACCAAAGACAGTACCTGTTGATCCAAATAAAAAATATTTATTTTCACCAATATATTTGCCACACAGGTCAAAAGAGACTTGACCGGAGCATCTAAATAAAATATCTCAACAATAAGCATAGCTGACAAGGTCGTGCCCAGATTTTTGTTTCGGGGGGGGGGTCTTAATAAATAGACCTACTGATTCAAAATTAATAAATTACCATTAAATTGGCACGGGAAAAGCCCTCCACTGAAAAAACTGTACTAAAATATTCGTTTTTAAAAGTGAAAACCCCAGTACTAAATCAAGTCTTCTAGACTTTTTATGGTCAAATTCTGTTGTTATAACATCATCAGTTGTAATGATAACATCTCTGTGAATTGTCATAAGGCCCAACTCGGTTAGCCTCTCTTGCCCAAAAGAGTTCCGTAGGTAGGTTTTTAGGTGTCTAAGTGTGTAAAATAACCTTTCCGGGGTGCACGTGGTTACTGGTAGAGTCAACAAGATATTCAACAACATATAAATGTTAGGATACAATTGCCTGTTGCACTTTCCAACAGCCTTAATGGCGCAAGAATGCCGGTTGGAAGGGCATTTGCCCTGCTACAACAATTTCCATAGTTGAAATTTGCCTTCTACATCGTCTTGTTCCACCAGGTCCTCGTACATCACTAGGTCCTCTCTTGGGAATGGCGTTTCCTTCTCGGAACATACTGTTGGTATAAGAGTGTACATAGCAGCGATCACCTACTTGTGGTCAGGAAATCTTATTTTGAGGTGGGAAGTTGTCTTCTACAACGAGTATTGCAATAGTTATGCGCTAATACTATTCGGGGTTATTAATATTTGAATTAGCGCAATGCTTCTGTACTGATGTCAAACGTGGAAGTTAGATCTCTTCATTGACGTCGGACAATAAATCATTTGCTTCTGTAAATGAATTTGAAAATAATTTTTCAATATTGGATCGAATATCATGAAAGTGGATATTACGTTTTCAATATGGTCGACAGCTGTTATTAAGTCACACAGAGGTGACTGCAGGACTCTACATACTGTTAATGTTGCTGCAAATACCTTTACCGAAAAACAGAGCGATACCACGAATTCGCTGGCAAGAGCGGACCCCAGAAAAGAAGAAGCTTTGGCTGAGGTCTCCATATCTGGGTATGTGCAAAATTGCTCTGAAGTCTCAATAATAGATTTAAAAATTTGTTAAAAATTTAACAAGCGGTTGTGATTTTCCACTCACCGCGTTTCACACATTGATGTTAATTTCTACCACGTAACATCATCAGGAAAGTTGGCCCTAATGTGTGCCTGAAGAAAGCTTGTTCGTTTTGGAGATGCTCTCAAAAACTATCCGATTGCTTTCAGTTCTTATACAATTTCTTACAGGAAGTACACAAAATGAATGACAAAGGGCCAAATTCAAATAATGAGAGGTGTAATGGACCAACAGATCTCGGGGATATGATTTCCGTATTATTGCTTGAACGCCCACCATATTGTTGCAGTCCATATCAAGGTTTTTCAGGGACGCTATGGTCGTGTTAGCCAATGGTTGTGCAGTTGTATTATGGACCTTTACAAATCCGAGAAAATCTTTTTTCACCACAAACAAGGTTCGACCTTTTTTGTGTATCTAACACATAGTGAAAGTTGTTCGTGTCCCGATATACACATATCAGCAGTTTCGTCTACTGAAACGGAGAATACCTTCTCTTCATTCAAAAATTTTACAATTTCCAACTGAATTATTTCCCCAGATCGATTTGGCGCTCATAGCGCTGTGTTTGAGCAATTTTGTATCACTACATTTCATCCTCATTCTTAAGATGGCTCTGAAATTGCCGTCATTTGTGCCTGGCTCCTCATCAGTCACAGAAACAGGACAAGAATCGTTTGTTTCTCTCAAAGCCAATTCCTAACCACAAAACTTTATAATTTTTAAGGGGGGATCCGGACCCCTGGAACCCCCCTCCTGGGCACGGCCTTGGTTGACAATTAACTACGTGATATTTATAATGTGTTATGTCACATGACATCGATATAAGAAATTTCTCTCCAATTCTGGTATTTATAGCAAAACCATCAACGTAGAAGCAAGTTATTACTTTCAATTGTTTTTGTAGTTTATTATATCTTTATGCCTCATAAATTGTTGAAAATTTTCACTTTTCAATAATCATTATAAAGAAGTCATTCATTTATATTGTTTTCGAATTTCTCATTAATAATGGGAAATAAAAACAGCGTTTATCGTAAACGTTTCTTATTAACGTTCACTTAGTTTTCACCCAACTTTTATTGAAACATCTTTTACAACATCTGAACGATGTAAAATATCGAAATCGGGCAACAGACAAGAATCTTTGAACACAGAATGGAAAAAAATAGTCAGTTATGCCGTAAAATAAATTCGGAAGGGTCAAGTCATGACCCAATGGAAAGTCAAACACTTTTCATAACCGTTTCATGAGCATTGATAACAGAAGGTTGTATTCAAAAGTATCTATAGAATCGTCCTCTTGAATATTTACTAACACTGTATACATTTCAACTTCTGGGTTTCACATCTACTAATCCATTTAGACAATAGAAATCCTAAGCTCTATCGAAATCGGTGTTTCTGGGGTAATTTTTAAGAGTTTCTGGGTGCATTAACAGTTGCAAAACCCAACCAGAATGCTAAACGTGCGAATTGTGTTATTTCTAACAGCAGCAACGACGTGAATAAAATATTTCCAAACAACAAATTTTGCTTTAGGCGCAAACCGCTCAAATGATTTTTTTCGTACTGCGTTACGACATTTCAATACGGAAAGAGCTGAAGCAATTGTGACATTTTCAAGCGTATGTAGAGTACCATTCTGAAATTGTTATTAAAACAATGTATTTATTCACGCCCGTTGATTTCTATAACAAAAGGTAATAATTGGATGTGGCTTACGTAAAATTTTGATTAGAACTGTTTTAATAAGCCAACACTTGAAGTATGAATTGAAAATTGTGCACGGGTTTTCTCAAGCGAGGTGAAACAAAAATTATAAGTTGCGACAATGTCGTTTAAAAAATAATTTCCACCGAAAATAATAAAGGTACTTACCTAACCAGCTACTATTGAAAAAAAAATACAAAATTGAATAATGACGCTGGTAACGAGGTTGGTAATGATAACAATGGTTGAAATAGTTGAGATAAAAAAATATTTCGTAGTCAATTATTGACAATAATAAGGTTTGGATTTGTTGAGATTTTTTGAAATACGACTAAACCCGATTAAAAAATACTGATTCAGGCAAGATGAAAATTGTTCATTCTCGTTAAAACATCCAAAAATTACCAACAAAGCCACATTGTTAATGCTTTGCATTTTGTGGTATATCTTTCAAGTGTTTACGTAATAAAACATAATGATGCAAAATCGTATAGGTAGTAATAACCACTTGGTTATTTTTGTCTAGTTTCAGTTATTCAAATCGAAACTTTTGTCAATAAAAATGGAAATTACTTAGTCTGAAATATGGCAGATATTGAAGGCTTGTTAGGTCGAATTTTTCAGGCAATCGTCGGAATTCTAAGTTGAATGTTACATTATAATTTGCCAAGATGGTATTATAAACCCTACAATTGTTCATTCGGTATATAAATAACCTAATATGTTATTTTTATAGCACAATTTGATCCTTTTTGTGAAAAAAATGTTTTTACTTTCTACTTCTTCATTTTGATACAAAAACATGTGGGAATTCTCCAAAGAAAGGGAGGAAGCAATCATGTCTCATGAATTATTGAAAATTTTCACTTTTCAATAATTGTTACACAAGGAAATCATCAAAACATATTGTTTTCGAACCAGCAAAACAGCTTTTATCGTAAATGTTTTTCAACAGCGTCATCTTGTAACATGTAACTGAAAGTTACTTCTTTTCATGAGCTACACATCTTATACAGAGTTTTTTTTTAATTGATTGCTTTCTTCCTTGAAAGATTCCCACATTTTCTGGTACTAAGATGGAATCACATGTTAAAAGGTAAGACCTCCTTAATCCTTAGCTCGCACAAGTTTTGACTTCTGAGGGTTGTCGTTCGTAGGGATGCGACAGCTAGTTAACGGAAAAACAGATTTTTTAAACAGAAAGAAGTAGAAAGCCAAAACCTCTTTTCCAAAAACGAATCTCTACTAAAAAATATACCCCTTTCAATTTGATACTTAAAATGATCTAGTCCTAAAGCAATGACTTTGGTACATCCTCAGCAGATTCAGACCTACTTATGGAGATTACGATCCGTGTCAAAAACACTATCAGTGTTTTGTTGCCTGTGATTCTGACAACCAGTGTACCCCTTTTTGCCAATTCATTTCAACTATTCTCAAACCAATATTCCCAAAAACGTTAACGTTAATCACTTCCGTTATAGCTGAAGGATATTTTAAATAATCTTGTGTATGCAGATCAATGGCGATTGTAACTCTTAATACAAACTATGAACTGAAGCAACCACGTAAGTGCCGAAGAGGTTCTGAAGCCACAAATCGATCCATACTTTTTCATTTCAGTTTAGAATCAAATTCTAGTATTTATCCAGAAATATACTTATCGGTAGTGATCTTTGACTCTAGTTTCTACGTATAAGCACGTCTGCCCAACAAACTCCCAGCAGAAAACGTACCACGCAAAATTTTGATGTATCAGCCCCAGATTGAAATTAAAAGCAGAAAACTGGATACTGACGAAACGAATTCATTTCGAGCAGCAACCGCACTTTCTCACGATGACCGGACGCTTTCCTGGGTGATTCGGCGTACCGCATCAGCATTTCAAGCGAAAATAAAAAGGAAAAACGCGGTAGACCGACCGACGTTTCTTAATAACGAGAACGTTTTTAGGCAGTCACTAGAGTGTAACTAATGCGAAGAAAAATATGAAAATCTGATTGCTAGTGCAGCATGACGACCACTGAGCATTATGAATTACAACGATTGCATTGCCGTAGAAATCACGTATGGATCGTATAGATAATTTGAACAGGCACACGAAAAGAAATACATAACTGATACGCCAAATGGCTTCTGTTGAAATTTCTAGCGAAATCAACAGTTGACTGTTGAAAACAAGAACCACTTGTTGCTTGCAACATGCAATCGAATACAGTTTAGTGATTACGACTCTTTCGTTGTGACAACACACCCGCACCCAAAGAAGGCACATGCAAAATGAGTTCAACTGAGCTACAAATTGATCGACCACCGTATTCGCCAGATTTAGCCACCTGTGACTTCTTTTTGGTTTCAATATAAAAAATGGCCGTTCCGTGAAGAACAATAAGATTAGGGGCCGAAACTTCTTATGAAAAACTTCAGCAAAGTTACTATTCAGAAAAGTTTATCCTTTCTGAAAACTGTCCTATCCGTGTACTGAGTAACAAGCAGAATACATTGAGAAATAAATAAGAAAAAGAACAAAAATCGCTTCTCTAAGGGCCATAAAATGTGGTATCTAGAAAAGATTTCGTCAACAATTGATCGCACGAAAAAAAGTCGCGCCGGCGAAATAAGATCGCTTACAATTGATGTTACACGCTCAGTTTGGCATCAGTTCAGTCCATGATCCTGATCACGAATGAACTGATGACCAACTGATTGACCCAAGAACGAAAATCCGTTTCACTCCAATTCTTAGAATTAATGTATATATGTTGATGAAAGATGTACAATATATGAAAACGACGAAATATAAATATATTTTTCTCGCGCGATCAATTGCACGCGACCTTATTTCGACAGCGCCTTTTTGTCTTTTGCTGGCGACTTTTTTATACTGGTCCAACTGTGCGCGATATTTTTTCGTGCGACCAACTGTTGACGACTTTTTTCGTAGATGCATAAAGTATCTCAATCTTGACAAGTAACCGCAGAATACAACGAGAAAAAAGTTTCCAAATTTACCGTTTACGAGAGTTCCCTCTCAGTCTATCTACCCTCAATTTCTTACATCCCTTCTACAACTTAACTTGCATTTGGGTTTGAGTTTAGAATTAGGGACCTCAGGAGTTCAGGACAGGAAGGGGACTATATATAAAAAAAATAATGAGATGAGCATAAACCTCTTCATTTTCACATCCCTTCATATTGGAAGTTCTAATGGTGAACACATGTGGTTCATTATTTGTCTATACCCATTTGCAAATTTCAAATCAAGTATAAATATAAACATTGTAAAGGATGTGATCAAACTGCCGATAAATTTGTTGCGAAGGTATTTCAATTGTTTAGAGAATATAATAGCTGGAAAAATGCATTATTGGTACTTGTTGATTGTAAACATGGATTAACAATTGCAATCGCTGTTAGGTGCAGCAGTCGTTGCACAAGCCAAACATTCAGTCGAATCGGTGGTACCTCTTTGAAAAAAAATACAATCAAATTACTGAAATAAAATTTTATAATTGTCATTGAAATTGCCCGAAACGTGTTTCTTATTATCGATTCTTCTCTCTCAATTTTTCTAGACTTCCCGACCAACTCTATCTTTCCATACCCTTTTTCAAATTTTAACTTTCTCTTATCATCTCAATATTTTCTACCTTTAAGAAAAGTAATCCGAGATCTGTTCAACATCAAGAGTTTTACACGCTTCTGTCAAGTTTCAAAACTTCCAGATCCTCTACCTAACTTTCTCTCTTTGTCTCTGAGAGTCCCTTTCTATTTTCTACCCGTTTCTCTGTCCAAATCCCTGTCTTAAAAAATACAATAAATTTTTCATGAGTTCCAATCTATGTTTTAATATTCCACTAATACCTCATATTCTCAAGAAGTAGGGTTTGTTCTTCCGATATTATCTTATGATGGAATCAATTTATTCTCTATGTTGCACGTTATTTAGTCTGTTTTCTGTTACTTCCTCTCTTTCAAGATTTACTCCTGTTCGGATCTTTTCCCGTTCTCTCACTGAAAAAGATTTCCGCCTCCCTTTCTTTCTCTCTCTATTTCTTCTTTAATATAAGACCTTCCCTCGATCTCTTATCGTCCGTTCAGATTTACTAGTACTTCATTTAAATATCTATTCTTTCTAGGTTTCCTCTCTTCACATGTAATCATTATCTTAAGATCTTTCATTCTCATACAAGTTTTTTTCTCTCTTTCTCTCCAAACGTTTTTTGTTGTCTTTTTTTTGGTAATTTCTTAGATTCGTAAATTTAGTGAAAAAAATGATACTAGTGAATAAAAAAATGATGAAAATATGATGAATATTCAGTAAATTCGAATCTGAACGTAATCACGTCTGGAACAGTGAATGAAGCATCGAAGTGCCAGAATCAAAATCATTCGCTCTTGAGAATATTGTCACATTGAACTACACGTGAACAACACCATCATTACAGATTCCGCGGTTTAAACGATGCATAACATCCCGGCAAAAGGAAAGTAATTGTCATTAACGGTTATCGATCTCATTAATCTTACATTAAGACCAATGAGGAAAGTAAAAGTTATAGATTACGTAAAGATTAAAATAATATTGTTTTGAAGACAACTTCAACTAATACGCATTGTCTTCAGGTACCTAAACTCGTTTCGTTTGTAGATCCGTTTTGTTTATTTTTATATTACGAATTAGGTAACAATTACTGATCAGAGTTTGGCTTACAACCCTTCTTGAGACTTTAACGAGCAGAAAAACTTAAGCACTGGGGAAGAAAATTATCAGTAAAAATCGATTAAAACAATTATTTGAATTTGCAGATAAAGAAGAAATCGCACAAGAGGAGCGCCCTACACAGTATTGCCAGGTCTACAGTTTTTGCAGTAGATCTCGTGTTTTCGCTCTCGGGCTAATGTTCTACGGTTTACGAGTTGAAATCTACTGACGAATCAGTTTACTTTCTAAAATAATTATTAAACGACTCTAGACAGAGGAAATTACCAAGTATGTAGTATATATCTATAAAATATACTTTTTACTGTTTTTTCTATCAGTATTCTGCTTATATGACATAAAATCTACTGGTAAGCATGAAAATGACCTAGCAATACTGACCGTGTTAGTATGGCCCGACTAGCATATACTAACATAATATAAACATAGCATAAAGTTTACTAATTTTGAGGCTATGCAAAATTTTACAGGTCATTTATTATTTATAATTATGTTCAAAACACGCTTTTAAAGAACATCGAACTAAAAAGTTAAAAAGATTTTTTTTTAAATAAACTTGAAACAATAATGAACGAAAGATACTAG
>WOGO01002504.1:0-16114 GCA_015342085.1 Leptinotarsa defecta | reverse complement strand
AAGGCCGACAGAAACAAACAAGATCAAAGACGGAATCTCCTACGCGAGGGCCGTTAAAAACACTAACAGCAGTGACTCCAGCTCGGTCGACGACCTCTGCACGGCCTTCGACAGGCTGCAGACCCTGCTGATAAGCTTCCCCGTTCTTCAAAAATTGTTGACGGTCAACACACCCCCAGCTAAGACGAGCTAAATACCTCAAAGACCCCAGGGTGAGACTAGAATCTCGAGGCCACGTGAATACTATTCACAAAAAGAAAAGTCCTTTGAAAAAGGACACTCCAGGCGGCGAGAGAAATCTCGGCCGCGCTCCAAAAATAACATTCAGATACAAAACAAAATTACAAGATGAAAGAGACAGGAATCCAAATTCAAAACTCGCCAGAAACCAAGATGACCTAGGACAACGTTGCCATTTATATATTTTAGTCGCAGAATATAATTCAAACTTTTAATATTCATTCAATAAACATTGATACCGTTGAATACATTTGAATACATTAACAGGAAATTTCTTCAATGAGTAAAACACGTTGTCCGTTATTATATGACCATTAAGCTGCGTGTGTGTGATCTGAATAGAAGATGATAAAATATATAGAATCACAACCTGACAGCAATGTTATAGTTTCAATGCAATAATATTTCTGAGAACTTAGTGCCTATTATTATGGAATTTTAGTTTATTATTTATTCATTTACGAAATGTCCATTACAGCATTGTACAAGTTAATATAAAATTTGCGGTCCTGAATATATATACCTACTAAACATAATTTCACTACAGTGATCGAAACACGTGCCGAGGTGTTGAAAAAAAAAACGATTTGGTGTTGGGAAAAAACTCCAGTAATATTCGTTACTACACCAAAGGTTCCAAACAGTGCATCATAAATATGTTGTTATTTAACAAGAATTGGCTATACCTTTTTAAAGGTTTAGCCAATTTGATGACAAAGTTGGCGTCACTGAAACAACTTTGTCATCAAATTGGCTCTCTCCTTGAATAGTTCTTGATGTAAAGTTAGATTTGGTTCTTGTTGTTGATATCATATTTGATCTAGAAGAAATGGGAAACGTCTTCCACAACCCAACTCGGTCTACTTGTCCTAGATATTTGACCTCTCATATGTTACATCCCTTGTAAATGATAGACATAGAATTCTGTGTTCTGTGGTAAACATCTGAATCCAAATTATTTCCGTTTCCTATCTTAGTTAGTGAAATTGTCGCATGTACTGATGTCTCTAGTGGTTTGCGGAATTATTTGGTGTAGATGTGATAATGGCTACGAATAATTATTTTGGCTTTACTCACGGGGGAACACAATATAGGTGAGGAAAGAATATTTGAAATTATTTGCAATACACGTGTCAATACTTCAAATATTTACTTTTTTGCTAATTGCCAAGGAATGGCAAAAACTAAATGTTTAATGCTGTCCTTGACGACTCCGGGCATTTTGCGAGATCAATAATGTCTCCAGGATTAGTATGGGTAGGGTGTATTCAACTCGCGATTTCATAAGAAACGCTTGAATTCAACGAATTCACTGCAAAAGTACGATTCTTCTAGGTCCTACTCTTTATAACTGTCTAGCTGAAATTTGGCGCTCGTTATATGTTGTAGGTGTCTCAAAAAAATGTCAACTTTATTTTTTATTTCTTTATCCACTAATGTACAAAAAAGTATTGCAAAGGATAGTAAAGTATAATTTTTTTGCAATATTCTCCATTGATTCAATGTCGTAAATCTCCTTACCCATATAATAAAATGAAATACTCTGGTACAGTAGGTAATCCTTCAAATGATTATTCACTTGCACATACTGAATAATCCTTAACAGTTATCAAGTGATCTGCAGTTTTCAACAATTAAATTTTTCAGAAATCAACTGTGATCCCATCTGAAGAGTTCTTGGAAATATGGATTGATAACTTTATTATCCTCATCAGTAAAGCCGCTTTACATTTCGCAGTTTTGTTTTCTACTTCACAGTCTTGTTTTCATACTTCACAGTTTTGTTTTTTTTTTCATAACTGAGTGACTGCTGTCAAAAGCTGCCTATTTTTCATTAATTGAATCTTACCCAAGATGTGGTATTGCGCTCTGAAAATTTATCAGCAGACAATTATTAGAGTCAGTATTTGTTCAACAAAAAAGACCAGTATAATACATTTGCTGACCTAATATTTAGGAAGAATTGCAAATACCTATTCACTGTAATGAATTACTAATAGTACACTGCATTTTATTCAAATCAACTAAACAGTTGTTTGTTTGACATGGTTTTTTAAATGGATGTAACTTTTTATCATGGATCAAACACTGAATATGAAAAAAAATTACAATTATATTCGCAATAAAATTGCTAAAAAATTATTTTTCTTTGGCCATGTAAACAGTTGCTTACCGTTTCAGACATCCATTACAGTCAAACCATACGATACAGTGATTGATCGATATTTGTTGAATATTGTCTATCTTAACAGAGTATATTTGAAATATCAAAATGAAGTTAAAATTGAATTGAAAAAAATTATAAAAAGATGAATTTTGAATGTGTCTTTGAAACATTTATATTGATTTTCAGTGCGGCTGCTACTGGTGCTTACCAAACCGGACAAGCGGGATATGCGGTAGCAACTCCAGCATCAGCTGCTGCTACTTACGGTACCCAAAGGGCCACATATGATACTGCAGCCTATCAGGCTGCTGCAGCTGCATCTCAAGGAACTTACGCAACTGCTGCACCCGCATATGATTATGGATACGGTAATTAAAAAAGATTCTCAAAATTATATTTAATTTCAATGATACCACACTATTTGCAAGAAGTTTTTTCATGTATTCTGAAGTATTTTTATCTGCTCATTACAAAAATAAAGTGAAAGTTGTATGTTTCATCTACAGATTGTAGATGAAACATGCAACTTTCTACTTGGTGAATTCATTGAAATTGATTGGACATGTACAGAAACTTATCAGAAAGCATTTGAAATATTTAAAATATATCACCGCAGGCAAATCGCCATGAAAATAACAAATCAAAGAAAAATTGATGCTGGATACATTTTGAAATGATTTGTAAACTTTTCTATCCATGAAACACTTAGCTACATCTGAATAAAATCAAGTACCTGTACCATAAACATTTCAATGTCTAGAGTGGAATTCACTACCACAAAATGGAACTACTTCGCTGTAGTACGAATATGGATTAGAAATGTGCATTGTATTCCGTATGGCAGGTGGGATTCTACCAAAGCATAATATACATTTGTGACTACCTGATATTCAATTTCATTCCCAATTGTTTTGATAGCAAAATACCCCAATGTATTTCTTTACTCAACATGATGATATGATCGAATTTTAATGTTTTATCTATGTCAACACCTAAGAATTTAGTTTTTTTTTTTTCACGAGATCTTTCCCAAGAAGTAAATAATATTCAATGAAAGGAAATAACAATCCTAACTATTCTTTTTAATTAACTTGTTCTAGATGTGAATTGAAGAGCTGTACTACATTGTCAAACTTTTTTTGAAAATGTTTATTTTAAAGACTAGACTAAAGACTGTTGATCTTACACTTCGACATATTATTGAAAGCAAATTGGAAGTAACTGGTATATCTCTCAGCAAATTCAAAAACAATCTCTTAACTGCATGGTAGTATTATGATATGTATTTTATAATAACTTAAGTTAATGTAATGTAGTATATTACTTTATTATATAATTGTTTAATTTTATTCTCAAATGGGGGTGATCCCGTAAAATAAATAAATATTTTTATTTAAGTGGCGATATGCATGGGCAAACACTTTTTGGATGTTACGGAAATTTATATAACATTCTATACTGCATATATCTTTCTATTGAAATAAAAAATGTCTCTTTTTCTTTCTCATTTATGTATAGACCTCATGAATGAACATTATAAAGAATATCTCGACATACCTGATAGAAAGTGGTGGAGTTGGCCTTAGTCGATGATGCCGCGGTCGAGACTTGGGGGCTCTGCGCCCTACTTGCAGAGGCCGTCTTCTGCGCGTTGAGGTGGTTATTGAGGTTCTGCGCGGCAGCGAAGTGAGCGTTGAAGTTTTCATAGTTCTTGCTCGACGTTGCAGACGCTGCTACGACACTCTCGTGCGGCAGAATGCCGAACGGGCTGTTCTGCTGCCAAGCGGCGTTCGCGGCGCCTTGCTCAAAGAACGCCTGCTGCGGATGGAACTCGCCGCCTTCGGAAGACGACTGCTTACCACTGCCGCCACCTGCAGCGGCCTGCGCGAGTGCCTGCGCGCGCTGCTGCGTGACCTGCTCAAATTCAAGACAAATTTAGTTTTGTTTCATGATTTTTGTTTTCTATCATAAGTTTTCTCAGTTTGAAGCTATACCACATGGAAAATTAGAGGTCTCAAATCACTTATTATGAATTTTTAACAGCTTCTTAGTGTTTGAATGAATTACCTGAGTGACATAGTGCGCGGCCGGTTTGGCGCCGCCCCCGACGGCTGTGGCGGCATGGTGGAAGAGCGGCGTGAAGACAGACTCATATCCGACGGGCGGCGGGGAGAGAAAGCCGCCCGGGAGCAGCTGGGCGGTTGTGGTGGGCGGCGCTCCGGGGGCCGTGGTCGTCGCCGCGGCGGCTAGGTGGTGGTGCAGCTCGCTGCCGCCTCCCGATCCCGCCGCCTGCACGCTCGCCAGCCGGTTATACGAAGCGTACCATGGCCCGGGATCCATCGCTCCACAGAAGGGGGGTCACTTCAAGTCGCGTTGCCATCCCATCTACAAAAGAAAAAACAAAGATTCATTTATTTGCTACTCGAGATAAGAACTATTGGAGAATTCCACAGGGGCCGGTATCGAGACCATTATTGTTCATCATGACACATAAATCAGTATGCTGATGAATTCTCGGTTTTTAGTTCCAAGGCTCATGTACTTTTACACCAACACCACCAACACAAACACCAGACCAATACTTTTCCTTCAATAATTTAATTTCTGTAAATTATAAGAAACGCACCATCATACACGAATGAGAAAATAACGTTAAAAACTTTATAGAAGCGATTATTTCCAGGCATCACTAGAAAAGTCATCGATAAAATTGTTAGCACTATTTCAAAATATTGTTACCCTCTTGGAATATCTATTGTCTCAAAATATATCTAATGATGTTGCAAATCCTGTGAAAATCTTCGGATTACCTATTAAAACTAACCGCAAACAATATTTAATACAGAAAAAAATACTGTGCCCTATCTATTTTTATAAGAAAGCACCGTATTTGCATCTGAAAACACACGAAACCAGAAATAGTTGGTCCTTTGACCAAACTATTACGGAGCAATGCCTGTCAAAGTCAAAACTGAATTGGAAGAATTTATGCAAAACGCGAAACATCTGCGACACTACCAATGTGAGATATGTTGCATAAATGTGTCGGATACAATTCAATATCCAGCGTGGTATTAGCCGAGGAAGTAGTTTTTTCCAGAACCTACGATGTAGGTAGTTGGGAAAGATGCATAATTCACGGTTTATAGTTTCAATACAACAAGTCAAAACTTCCACGTTTCTTTTCATAAGTTTGACATCTGTGTTAAGTCTTGGAAACACTTAGGTTTGAGAATTTACAACAAATAACCTATTGAAAATAAGTACAACTCAACTGTCAAAAGGTTCAAAAGTGCTTTAATAGACAATAATACGAGGTCTTACCTTTTAACGTGTGATTCCTAACACGGAATAATATGTATTGATTGAATAAATATTTCTCTCTAAAAATTGTGTTATTGTTTTAATTTCTAGTTGTTCTTGTTAATTTATTGTTTTTTTTTAATTATTATTATATGAATGTATCACTGTTTGTATATGCTATTCGTTATATTCCATTGTACTCATACTTAGTCATAGCTGTAAACTTAATTATATTTGTCTTGTAATTGGGATTACTCCTTTTAGACAATAAACTTTTTTTTTAATTTTGTATGTATGCCTAATTCATAATTGTGATTTTCTAGTTGCTCCTGGAAATAAAGATTATCATTATATTCAAAAAGTTTAAAATATGTCAGTCAAATCATAAGTATGATCTAGATAACTTTCACAAGTGACGTAACTTTAAACTTATTACATTTAGAACATACAAATGTCTGTATCACTTTCTCATAGATCGGTGATTTAATTGATTTTATAAAATAAAGATCTATGGATTATTTTTGATTCAAAAATGTCTTTCAAGTTCCGTATAACGGAAACTTCATCTCAAGATTTCCATAATCCTTTTTAAAATATAAAGTAATTTCTAACTATTATTCATTCCTAGGCCTAAAATCTATCAATAATCTTATATTGATGATCTAAATTAGGCAGCACAGCAGTTTTATTTACGAATAACATACAAATATTACCTGCTGAATGGAAACAAGGTGACATTTTATAACAAGAACTTATTTCAGCCAACTTGAAGAGATTATAAACAATGATTTAACAGATTATGCAAATACTAAAATAACTGTATGGTTTGAGAAACTGATCACACTTTGTTCTTAGAAAAAGCTATGAGAACAGAAAAAATTACAGAACAAAAAATGAAACCCAGCCAACTGAAGAAATGGACTTAAATTTATGGGTAGCAGTAAGATTCAAAATGGCATAAAATATTTCAAAATTCATCAATCGATCACGAACTTGGATCTGAAACAATGGATAACCCCAATAAACTGAATGAAAAAACAAAAACAGGATCATGATAGAAGGGCAAAAAAACCACTCGATTCTTTCATTAGTAATTCAAACTAGACAATAATTGAGCTGCATAGAAACAAAAATAATAACTTGTAATGCACTTTTGAGGAAGATCTTCCTCTTGAAGATGATCACTCGGTGATTGAAACACGTTTCGAGGTGCTAAAATAACGGTTTGGTGTTGGGAAAAAACTACAGTAATATTCATCACAATAGGTGTTGAATATTCTGTCAAAGTAAAACTTATGCAGGTCATTAAAATACTTATAACAGTGACAGCCTACCTCCGAACAAATTCTAAATAAAAACGAGTTCTAAAATTTTCATACATCAATGAAATTCAATAAAAAATTGCGAGTCCTAGAACCATTCCCTGCAATACACAAACGATAAGAATAGATAAGAATGGATGTGTCATTTCAGTTGATTCGTGTATTATTCAAATATTAGCCGTAATTTCATATCTTTTTGACTTACATTACGCTTATAATTTCACAATAGCGCTTATGAATAAAATCTGTCTTCGGTCTGGTACTTAAAAGTAGATGGCACTGTCCTACAGTATTTGAAAAATTATCAATGACTTTTTGAGTGAATGCTTTGGAGATTTCATTGAACTACTGAAGCTTCACATATAACAGTTATTTTCCATTGAAAGGGGTATGTTTTTCAAGCAGAGATTAATTTTATGTAAAGAAAGGGTTTGGTTTTCAACGTGTCCATCTTTATAAAAAAAATGTGGGAATCTTCCAAAGAAAGGGAGAAAGCAATAGATTTCAAAAATAAACTCTTGACAAAGATGCGTAGCTCATGCAAAGAAGTAACTTTCAGACAGAAACTGGAAGAAAATCGCCTCTAGAAACAATTACTTCTATATGAACATTGAATTTTGATTCCAATGACACCGATATTAAATATGTCTTAGGTTACGTATGCATATGCACGAATGTTTACCCCGATTTCTTTGAATGACTATGTGAATCTTTAAAAATCTATAGGGATTTAGAACTATCAACAGCGTTCATCCTCTAATATATGTTTGTCAGAGTGTGTATGTTGGAAACAAACTTCATTTCAATGTGAATATTGGAATGAAAATATCTATACTACGATAAGTAAACATGTTTGATTTTCTATTAGTCTTCTGGAATGAAATCACAATATTTCACAAGTAATATTAAATCTTTGGGTCCTGAATCTTAAGAAATATCAAGTTTCATTTGTATTATTTACATAGGTAATGTCTATGCTCTCAGTTGGGTGTCCAAATACTCCTGTAACTGCAGCTCAATATTGTCAGAACATTTTTACATGGTAGTAAAGTGAGGATCAAAGCGTATTTCTTCATTTTTGATTGACGAGTTAATATATGCAGCTAAACATGCTCAATTCATTTGAAAATACCTCTGTATAGCACCTCTTCTGCTTTATAATTCAAAATGAGTTTGTTTTATAATTTCATCATTTATCACAGGGGTTTTGTAAGAAAACAGTAGTTTTCACAGCATCTTTCCAATATTTCTCAATACCAATTCAAATTCTTGCAAAATTTACCACTATTCAATAGCAATAATTGCAGAGACAGTTCCTAAAAAACACTAATAGAAGTGGGTAGATATTTTAATCCCTTATAGGAATTGCATTTATCGGAAATTAAGCGTTATCTTTCATTATATTTGTATATGTAACTTTACCTGTGAATATCTGTTACGATTCTGTCACAAACTGAGTAATAAAGATATTTCTGTGTAATTAATTCAAAAGGTATTATTTTTCAAATATTGGAAAATTGTAGAAACACCCCTTTTTCTAGAAATCTAATTTCTCAGTTATAATCTGTGGAATAATCATATTTCAAAGACAACTTTCAAAAAGTACTCTTCTGAATTTTGAAATTATTTTTGACATATGTAGAATAAACCATGGAAATCTGATCATACAGCTGTCATGATTTTTTAAATATAAAAGAACTGATAGCACCATTCTTTGATTCCTTCAGAATTGTCATTACAATATTCATTTATAAAAAAACAAATAATTACAGTAAAAACGTTGGAAAACGAAGTGTTAATACAAAAAACAGGTCAACAATGGAAATTCACAGATAAGTACACAAAAATTGAACAATACATTAAATAAATGTTATCACACTACAACAATTTTTTATAATAAAAGAGTATAACAGAGCAACTTAATTTTTACTCAACATGCAAAATGGTGTCAAAATCTGGAGCAATATTTACCAACACTGAGGATTACATATCCATCAGTTTCAATCCAAACAGCCACATACTCAAATCAAAACCTAATGATGCCTACACAAGTCATGGTCTACTTAGTATGGGTTTTCCAAAAACCTCAGCAGACCATGAGAGTTGATTATTGATCAGTGCAATGTTTTGTGTTTTTATTTTTGGCCACATCTATTTCAGACATTCACAAAGGTTCAAATTGTGGGTTTGGCAAGCTGAAAACCGTAATTATGTAATGAATTTTCTCAACCATCGTCCTATATGAATTCCATCTTCCAGCATTGTCCAAAACCAGAATAACCTTGAACTATTGTTTAGTCCAAATCCTAAAAAAACTCAAATAACCCGGCGTGTACGGGAACTTTTAGACGGCTCAGTACTTTCGTGAGGTGCGTATGCTTTAATCGCTTTGAAATAAGCAGAAGCAGACTAATCTTGACCTCTGACATGAAAATCAACAAAATCAACGCTAAACCCTCGAGCCGTGCTTTCAGAGAAAATGACGCAAACCACAAAAATTACCAATTATGCGTTAACTACGTTTACTCCATGAGTGAAAAATACTTACTTCTCATTTGAAAAATCGGGTTTCGAAAGGATTATTAATATAAATCTCATAAATATGGCTACATAAGACGAGGACAACGTCTATTCATAGGTACAAAACACTCGAATCCTCAGATGCGATACTAGTTTTTTGTCTCAAAACTTCACAAAATTTCGTTCAAATTTTCCGGTTTTTATTTACGATATATTTTTATCAAAATGTACGTGTTTTTTCAACATTATTCGTATTAAATTCGAAAGCACTAGCTCACCAAACTTTGGTCCGCCATTTTACAATTTTCACTAACAATGGAAAGCGCCATCTTTGGATAGATGACTTCTGGCGGTAAACTTAATTTTGAGTTTCTAATAATTTCAGTTTCGAACCGTTTCAATGAAAATTAAGGGTTCAAATAGGATGAAACAGTTTCGTTTTCAAAGTTTTCGATTCATTAAATCGAAAGCTGACTACGTTTATTTTTCATTAAAAAAGTAACCGGTGTATAAGCAAAATAATTTTAAAAGCCCATCCTAGTTTCAAGAAACTTAATAAAAACTAATAATAGATAATATTTCGAATTATTCAGAGAAACATCTGACTTCGAAATCAAACACATTTTCCAAGTATCTGCACCTGCAAAATATTTACATGATCAAAAAAGCACCGTTGTCTTATCTTTGCTAGTTGATGAAATGCCTTCAATTGTGATAAACGTGGAAAAAATTGCCAATGCGCCAAATTTATCAGAAAACATTCACTTCAAAATCACAATTCTCGAGTATCCACGCGGTTGGCAGTTTGAGAAACCTGATTTGGCGACAATAAAAATGAAAAATAGAACAAATATTTTTGAAACGCATAAACAGTGCGACACCTTTTGCTGATTTAGCGAACTTCAGATAAATTAATGCGTTATTGATACCTGGAAATGATTTATTAACTTACAATGACATCCTTAGAATACATTACCATAGACGCTACCACAAGCATAAGTTGATGTTTGAGGGTAATTATCATAATTACGGTCAGATCAGCCGACAATAAAATTCTTAGAGTACTTCGGAGTGGGCGGCATCTAGATTTGATAATTCGAATGTCAAACTCTAGGAAAACAAAGGAACCCTATTCACTAGCATTTAAATTTTAATTATCGCATCTACCATTCTATCATAATATTTTTCGACAGAAATGTAAAAGACAAGAATTCATACAAAAAGTAATGTTCAATGTACTAGTGTGATAATTATGTTATCGAAAAATATTTCCCCAAGACCTGAATGTAGCAAAGAAATAGAAAATTAGTTGTGGTCGTATTTTTCGTATAGTATTGTGCCTGGTTTACCTACAAACAGTTATTTATTTACATAAAACATTCAGCCTTCCGTACTTGTGCTAATTTTACTGCCTGACAAAAAAATGTTCATATTTTATAAAAGTATAGTGGGTAATGTCTCCCATTGTGACAATTTTCTTGAAGTGAAAGTTTGGTATATAAAGTGTAGAATATATTCAAGGCAAAAAGTATTTCAAAAGTCCACATATTTTTTCATTAGCTAATTCAATTGTCAGATTTTTTTTTCTACTTCGTGTTTTTCCATGATGAAATTGTCTGCTTCTATGTCCCGGAATTGCGTATCCAAAATATGGAATATTTTTATTTTACTTCTACTTGAATTGCACAATTTTGACCCTTTGATTTCGACATAAAACTCTTCTTCTCTCTGGTTTTTGTGCTTAGTGAGTATGCTACTTGAAGTTTTCAGCAATTTTGAGGCGTTGCCACGTGTATTTTGGGCTTTAGAAAGCTTGGCTTTTGGGCATTGATCAATCGTAAATTTATGTGTTTGTAGTGACAAACATAATTTTACTCCAAGTACATGAAATACTTTGTATATATATGTGTGTGTACGTGTTAAATAATATCTAACATAATTCATTTTGAAAAATTCATGAAGTTCCTCATAACTGATTATTGAACGCTGTTCATAATGATACTCCATGAAAATCAAACTTAGATGATCTAGAACAACCATACAAATCACATCATTCATCCACACTATTCTTTATAAATACCAAAGTTAATTTCACTTCGTGAGAAGATAATTTCAACAAAACATTTTTTAGGCAAAGAGCCAAAGCTTTGCACTCCTTTCCACAGCAAAAATCAGCTGGATCGATCTTTCAATTGATGCATTATTTCTGTCAACAATAGTTCCGCAACAGAGAATTTGGGAAAATTAACCAAATGGCATTTTGACATTTTCTTTGTGTTCCTTGAATTTTGCAACGCTACCTTGCGGCAAAAATTTAGAAATAAGATATAAAAAGAGTACGTTTGATATGAAACAAGTCGAAAATAAGAACTGTTCCCAAACATTAGAACTGCAATACCCTATTCGACGCGATTCGCCAACTAATTTGACGTCTTCAGGAGATGAAGTAACCTAGTGCTTGCTTCGGAAAAATATTTTACACTCAATTGTTCAGCACTGTTTGGAATACCACCGTTCAATACTTTCAGCTTTCGAAAATTTAGTTATAGTGAAATTTCTTTCAAATATTGCTAATATGATTTATTTCAATCATTGCTACCCAACATTATTTAAATTTCTATACTGCAGAATAAGATTTCACGAGAACTTCAATGATTTCCGAATAAAAAAGAATAGTCACATTCTCAAGTAAAACAGAAAAAACTATTACTGTTAAAAAAGTATCCACCAACAATTTGAATATAGCGCCAAATTTTGTATTGAGAACTTCCGTTTAAAAAAACCAATGAACATGAAAGGAATGGCGGTTTCCGGTCGATGAAGTTTTCGGCTTTTTAATGTAGTGATCCATTGTGCTGTCAACAGTTTTCTCATACTGAAAGTGTTCACTTTTTCAAAAAAGTGTTTGGTAACTTCTTGGTTTTTCCTTATCATCTGGGAGAATAATTTTAGTCTATATTTTACTTTAACGGTGATAAAATGCCCTCAGCGGCTAGTGTCAAGATTGACAAGCAAATTAGTCCAGAAAATGCTCTGGCAGATTCTACTCAAAATTTGACTCCTGTTAGGCAAGCTATAACTGTAATAGAACATAAAATTAGGAATTTGGAAAAACGGAAGGTGAGTTGTCTTGCAATGGGCGATTGGCATCATTATGGTTTTCAAAAAGTATATTTTACGTCTTAGACATGTCCTGATTTTCTGCACAAATATTTGTTTTTACAAATTCCTTGAAATTGTTCGGCAATGTTTGGAAAATTTCGGTATGATAGATCTATGATTTGTAAGTTTCTCTATTGCGAATATATATAGGCCCATGTGAAAAAACTAAGTTCTTGAAGTACTTTTTACATTCACTGGCTCTAATATAGGCATTTCTTTTGATTAAAAGGTGACACCTGCTTCAAAAGAGACTGTTGCAATTGGGGTTCTGCAACAACTTGTGAATAACTAATGAGAAATAAGTGCAGCTACTCTTTTAATCTGTATAATGATTTTTGACTCTAAGGATGTTTCATGCACCAGTCTTGAGTTGCAAATCATGAATAATAAGTAGTTGGATCATTGAATCTTATCGACGAAGCATGTAAAAAACAAAGTGAAGAAGTTTTATGTCAGTTTAATAAATCGGTGAATTGAATTGGACAAATACATATTCGAAATGACAAAGAAAATAGTTATAAAATGATGAGGGAACATTTAACGATTCTAAAGAAGTCATT
Organism: Leptinotarsa defecta; assembly: GCA_015342085.1. Taxonomy (NCBI): domain Eukaryota; kingdom Metazoa; phylum Arthropoda; class Insecta; order Coleoptera; family Chrysomelidae; genus Leptinotarsa; species Leptinotarsa defecta. Next base: position 2,840 of record WOGO01002504.1, on the reverse strand, counting down.
CTAAATTCCTAGATATTATAAAACGGACTATTATTCTATATATCTGTTGGACTTATCCTTTTCTATATACTTGTATTATGTTACTTTTCGTGAATTGTTAGATGATTATACATTCAAAATGTCATTATTCGAATCAAGTGATTCTTCAATTTCCATCATTTCTTTGTATAAAAAAATTCTTTTTCGTTCTGCAGTTTTTCCCATAGCATGAAGTATGCTGTAGGAAGCTATAGATTCAAAAATACTCTTGAGAAAACTTTGTCGATGATAGTGTCAGTGATGCATTTGTTATTTAAACTGCAGATAATTGTTTTTATTTCTTTCGTAGTAAGCATTTTGCATTCAGATAATTTGCTTTTGATTACATTGAGATCATCACATGACCAAGGTATTGAATAAGAAAATGTTGGCCAGATATTTGTAATATTTACATTGAACATTTCAGCTATATCTAAATTCGAAACTACATAAGTACTATCGCATATTTACAGGGAACATTTGAAATTTTAATTGATTATCGCTAATCGATAAATTATTAAGAATAATAATAGTATTTATTGTCCAACAGATTGTACAATCCCGTTATAGAGCAATTTGAGACTAATGAAATATAAAGGAAAAGAAAAAGAATGTTATTAAAAAATAGATAACTATAAGTAGATTGAAAGAAAAAAAAGTAAAATATTACAGATCTCCCATTATTGATCGAATTGCTTTAAGCTATCCCAAAATAAATTACAAGAGCTACAAATTTCGTTAAAACTAATACATATTGTGGTGATTTCATAAAGACATTGGTCCTTGGACAGGAATTATATAAAGTTAAATTGTTTCTGCTTGCAAATTGTGGTATCTTGGGCAATACGGTACACATGTACCGTACTGCTCAATTTTGTTGGATTAAAATGGCCCGAGTGTGGTTATTACTAACCCCTAGTAGGCAATGCCCCTTCGCAGGTAAGATTTGATTAGTGAATGTGTTAGGTTGGCAACATTGGAAATGTGGTGAGCGCCTTCGTTGCTGACAAGTGTAAAAGCTATTTTCGTCCGTAGCATTTTCCCTCTTGTCTTTGGTAATGTTTGTACATATGGTCATTGTGTTATGTGTGATTAATAAAACATAGTTCAATATGTTTTTGGGTTTATATTGAAACCTTGTTGGAACCCGGAATTACACCATTCAAGGGCAACTTCTCTAATTCCGTAGTGCTTAACGTTTCTGTAACAGTATTTCATGATTCACTTATTTTCAGTCAAAATTAGAATCTTACAAGGAGTTGCAAAATGCCGGAAAAGAACTGAATGCTGACCAAAAGACTGCAGTGGCGAAATTTAACGAAGTGATAAGTACATTAGATTTCGCAAGAGATTTATCTAAACAGTTCCTAAGTATAGCAGTGGCTTCCGAAAAGGAGGCCAAGAAATTGGCGAAAAAAGAAGCTGCCGCCAAGTACCAAGCAGAACTCGCAAGGCTAAGAGAAATTCTATTAGTTCAGGATGCTCTGAACCAAATGGGAAATGAAAATGTACGTGAAGACTTTTTGAATGGAAGGAATGGGGCTGCCCAACTTTGCGAGACTGATTTGAAGTGAGTAACGTCTCCATTTTTTATCTCCATTGAATATAAATATTTTAAATTGTTGCTGTGAACAAGAAAACTATTTGTCTTTCAGACTACTCGATGATCTTTATCCTGCTGTTACCCCAAAACACGAAGCTGGTAATCCTACGGCTTTCACGAACGAAGTGCAGGCTGCCGCTGAACATTTGTTAGCAGCCGTTGATGGAAAACCTAAAGAGGTGTTTGGTGGAACTTATACTCAAATCAAAGAAATTCTAGGGAAGATCCACGAGAGTGGATATTTCGATCAGGCTCAAGTGAGTTTTTTTTTGTTTAAACAGTTAGGCTTTTGTACAGACACGAACTAATGGACATTCCAGTGTGTTCGACAGTTTATCTATTCATTTATTTATAATAATAATGAATATCTTCATTTCTGAAGAATAATCGCAAAAAGATAAAAAAACAGAAATAACATCACCAGTATGATGGATTATGTCGGACAGTATGGCTGAGGTATTCAGCAGTAGTATAGGGTTCTATTCAGTAGAATCTTATGAATTCCGCTTTTGAATTCACCAAGTTTATTCATTTGTTTGATACTGGTGGGGAGTTTGTTGAACATTTTCATGCTTTGATAGAGAGGGCTCCTTTCAGTAACAGTTAGTCTATGTTTTGGGTATACATAGTCAAAATTTCTAGTGTTATATACATTTTGTGGTAGACTATTTTCAAAAAGATGTTTGTTTCTAAAAAAGCAATGATAACTATTATCCCGCAGGTGTTTGAAACGTTTGAAGAGGCCGAACCGGTTGAGGTAGAATCTGAGCCGGTTCCCGCCGAGCCTCTCCTCAACAACCACGAGGCGCTGCCCCCACCACCCNACCCGCGGTACCGGAAGAGTTGCAGCTCGCCTCCTCCCCTCCAACGCACGTCCTTCCTCTCGTCGAGACTCTGACGATAGAACCGCAGCGACCAAAAATGCTCGAGCAGCCGCTCGTCGAGCCGCAGCAGCAGACTCCCATGGAAGCCTCTCTGCCGCCTCCGCCCGAGCCGATTTACTACCAACCGATGCCCCAGCAGCCGCCCCAACCGCAAGTGCAGCCGCCCAGGCCCATCACCGAGATGCTCGGTGCTGGAAACTTTTTCTTCTTGCAGGTGAGAACAATTATAATGTTTATTGAACTCAGCAAATCTACAAAAGGGGAATGTTCTCCATAATTACACCTATGAAAGTCGAGACTGAAAGTTTGGTTGTTACGTGTCCTTCTCGGGGGAA
>WOGO01002503.1:0-15720 GCA_015342085.1 Leptinotarsa defecta | reverse complement strand
ACAAGAAAACTCTACTATAATCAACGGTACCTGATTCAAATATACCGGGAAGGTAATGAATTGGTACATTTTTCCGTTTCAAAAATGAACAAAATTTTATTGAAATCGGTCAGAAATAAAATTATCTATGTACCACGGGAATTAATGAGCCTTAATAACCTCAGGCAATTGCTGTCCCTCGGGCCAGAGGCCCTCGGGACGCAAACTTTGCCATCGGTAATTAAGGCCCTCCTAATTCCCTTGATACATAAATAACTATTTATTATTATTATATGTCCGTACATTTCATTTAGATTTTTGATAAGTTTATATATAAAATTGGGTAAAATTTTTATTCGTAGAAGTAGAAGGTTTAAAAAAAGACTGACATTATATGTTGCAGAAAATAGTCGCCATTTTGAACATCTTTTGGACTCCTCTATTCAATAAAAAATTCAGGCGTTATTGTTCGTATTGAAAAATTTTGAGTAAGTGAACATAAATAAATGCATTTTTTCTGGTTACAACAATTGATAAAACTGGGTATAATATGTAAAATTTCTGTTTTTTGTATAGTATACCTCTGATGAAAAATGTAGTGGAATGTTAAAACATTTCAGCCAAATGAAAAAGTACAGGGTGTTTTATTTGAAAAAGTTGAATTATGTCTGTTTGAAAATGAATGAAACTTGACTGGTTTTACTGAGCACCCTATATATTGTTTCCGAAAGTTGAGATCACCGAAATTATCATAGCGGTGTTGACTAACTATTTAAAAAAAAATCCACCCAACTGCTGTAGACATGCGGGTGGTGAGGTAAAAAAATATCTGCAAAGTAGGTTTTTCTGAAATAACTTGGCAATGCCGCAATGGAAATTCGAAAACAAAAATTTCTTAGAGAGCTTAGAGAATCAAACGACATATTCATATACTGGGTGTTCTATTTGAAAATATATAACTTTGGTTGGCCACGCTCGGCTGAATCACCCATTATGCGAGAAAATAATTTTGAAAGATAGTATTCATCGACATGGCTGCAAAAAAATTGAGCAGTTCAAAAAATTGTTTCCTCTGATAGCAATGGACTGAGGAAATGTTGTATAAAGCACTGATTAGGTAGAATTAGATCAGTGTGAATACATCTGATAATTAAATACGTGTTGAGGCTTCTTTAAACTGTCCATTGCATCACTTGAATATGTTATTAACTTTCATCAAGTATTTGCCAATAACATCACAATTCATTATTATGTGGACAACTATCGGTTGAAAGCTCATTTATTATTTCAACAATAAAAGCATACATCACTCTATCAATCATTGCGATTAACGTTTTAAAGTGTACACGTGGAAAAGTAACTTTGTGAAAAAATTGAAAGCGGTTAACCTCAATTTTATTAGTAAATGGAACGTACACATAAATTGTAATGTTGCGTGTTCAGGTCCACGGGTCAATGACTCATATTTTATTGAAATTCTAACGGCGTGATACCGGAGAGTAGTAATAAAATTTTTTAACGAGTCTGTATTGTTGCCATCTATAAATCACTTTAAAACAGTTATATTTCAATAAACGATAACAGAAAACAAAGTGGTAATGCGTTTATTAAACTGTATAACATTTCGATGAGTATTGTGTGGCAGTTAACACCTACATGTCGGATTCAAAATTTATTTGTATTATCCAACAATTTTATTTTCGATGATTTGTAATTTGTGTTATTGAATCTCCAAAATCTCGTATCTAGCTACGTCATTTTAGCAAGGCTGATATTTTGCTAATACGAAATTTTTGTCTCCGATGGAAACTTTGACATAGACTGTGTTCTGAAAACTCTAACCTCAAGGTAGCTACATGTAAATTTCGATAATAACAGATAACCTGTTATAGTTACAAACAGTTGCACATAACTAGATACCACGCACATGGAGCTACCTATTTGATAATTTCGATATGGTATTTGGATTTTTGAATATAACTAATCTTTGCCTCGGCATGTTAAATTTGAGAATAAAACTACATAGTCAATGACTGTACTGAATCTTGCCAACTGGTTAAAACTACAAACGTTCAAACTCATGTTACCAGTGATATCCGTTGTTACGAAAGTTAATGCTATTAACTATATCTTGACTAAGATGCTAGAGAGGTACTATAAAGTTCATCTAGATGATCTTCATATGATAAGACATGTTGCACATGTGCAATGGTATTGTTCTTTACTCGTATATAAAGTCAAATATTTATAAAAGATAACATGATAAAGGAATCTGCAAAACGAATCGATGTTGGTAGTCCTTTGGTAATATATGCCAAATATCCAATAATTTCCAAGGTTCAGCTTTTCCCAATCAATCTAGCATCGACTAAATCATGTATTCCTCTAAACTTTTTTGCAGGCATTATAAAGTAGAAACTGTAGGCACAGATGTCCGCAATTACTCTAGTCAAAATTTTTATACCGATCATTGTTATATGTTATCGATATACTCCTTCCAAAATATCGTACCAATTCCATTGGAGGTTTGAGATTACCAAAACTATCGAAATATGGTATAGGATTGCCGTTTCTAATGCTACAATGAGTGCCTGTATTCAATTGAGAATCCAAGTTCAATACAGCACATTCTCGCAGTCAAGAACAACAAGTTGGCATCGCATCACACATAAAGACTCCACGAGAATGTGGTTTTTTCAATTGATAGGCACATTTTTGAATTTCCGAATCATACAGTGTTCTAAGGGATAGTTTCAGTAGAAGTATTTTTGTTGCTTTTTCAAGTAAAGACATCGCCGCTGACACAATTTAATGGATCTACTTCAATGTAGACTGAAACAAACTTTCATGGAACCTCTTTATTTGATTTATGTGTTCTACAGATCTTTCACCAGATGTTTGTGCTGAGCATTCATCAAATTCTGTAAAAACTTACTCATCTAGTCATTTTGGTCAACATAAACGAATTCAATAACCAACGTCAGTATATCGCACAGGTTTCAGTCTCTAACAATCGCTGAAACCGAGATTTTGAATACGTTTCCAGAATAAAAATCTTCTGTATCCGATGCACTTTCGAATGTTACTTTGAAGAATATGAAACCATTGACACATCTCTTGAATTAATCTTCCATCCCAGGGAGTTAACTAGTACATTGAAGAAAATGCTTCATAAAAGAGGTAGTTCAAAAGAAATCAACAACTTATGGCAAAAATCGCTATTTAGCTAGTTTTACAAATTATTTGAAAAACTGATTGTCAACAGAGTAACTGGCCATTTTGAAACCAATAGCTTGTTCTGTCCTGATGGAATTTGACCTCAGAAGGGATAAAGCAATCGAGTGAGTCTCGTATCATTTGCTGGATCATATTTATAATGAAATTGATGATAACAAATACGTAATTCTATATTTTATTGATCTCAGCAAAGCCTCAAACTCTGTGTGCTCAGATAGTCTTCCAGTTGAACTTTCAAATTTGGGACTCCCAAATGGATAAAAAACGCTGAGTTGTGATATGTGATAGATTATCGTCTAACGTCAGGAGTAAGAATCTTAGAGTGCCTCAGGGCTCGGTTCTTGAGCCATTAGTCTTCTTAGTATATGTTCATAGTGATTTTAGTATTATTTTATTTTGCTTTTTATTATATTCATTATTTTTATTTGACATACTAAAAGTGACTGTGTGAATTATCCGAGTGGCATATGGTTTTACGAATAGTTATTGAACTTCAAATTCCTGAAGATGAATTAATTGAATTAAAACAACATTTTTTCAATGTTATAGATTTCAAAGATACTCGATATTAAATTTAAAATTTCATATTTTTTTATTAAATTTTGAAATTTCATAGAAGGACTCCAATAATCAGAACAACCATCTTAACAGAGTGAGATGGATATTATTATTATTATTTTATTAATAATGAATTGAATTAACATTTTTTCAATTTTATATATTTTAAAGATTCTCAATATCAAATTTAAAATTTCATATTTTTTTATTAAGTTTTGAAATTTCATAAAAGGACCGCAATAATCAGAACAACTATCTTAACAGAGTGATCTGGATATTATTATTATTATTTTATTAATAATGAATTGATTATATTAACATTTTTTCAATGTTATAGATTTTAAAGATTCTCAATATTAAATTTTAAATTTCATATTTTTTTATTAAGTTTTGAAATTTCATAGAAGGATTCCAATAATCAGAACAACCATCTTAACGGAGTGATCTGGATATTATTACTATTACTTTATTAATATTAGAATACAAAGTTCTTCATAGAGTGGTATTCTACGGTTCTTGCAACGGACTCCAACTTTTTCATTTGAAGAAATAGACCTCTGGTTGCTTTGGAGTAAATGTTCTATATCAATTTTTTCTAATTCTGTCGTCTGTCGAAACGTCCGTCCGGTTGATTGGTTGTCTGTCGTGTCAAAATTTTGGGATCAATTAATCACGGAATATAAAAAATATTGATCTGAAATAGATCCTAGAACTAATAATATAGTTTCAAAATACTAATAGTTTTCGAAGGAACTTTGAAGACGAAAAAAATCATTTCTCCGAAAATTTTTCGAAACTATTTTTAAAATTATGTTTGTCATGAAAAATTTTATAGAATTTTTTTTGTTCCCTTCAAGAAAGTGTGTTTTTATATCACTTCAGTAGTAAAGCGTGTTTATAGAAATATAATATTTTCTCTCAAAATTTACTGCAAATATCAAAATTCTCCATAGAACCAATTTTTTTTCCGAACATTTATATCATAAGTGTTATACTTCGGGAAATATTTGAAAATTTGTTGATTTTGGTGAATGGACTTGGAATTTTCAGAAAAGAATTTTCGAAATCGGAAGACAAGTTGGAACTTGAAACCGAAAATATTGAAAAACTTATGAAAACAATTTTGTTCCCATTGAAAATGTGATTAAATTACTTCATTACAGTTTTTCCGTAATCGCTGTAGCTCAGGAATTATTTCAGAAACAAAATTATATTGGACTCTGAAATTATTCCATAAACAATTCAATTATATGACTTGAATTGATAATTAATTTGATAATTTATTCAAATAAGTAACTCTTGAACAGTAAAATAATATTCCCGAAGCTCCGGTACATTCAGGAGGACGCGCCAGCATTATTAACCAGTGGTCACTCCTCACACATTGGGGTAACTGATCTTTGGATCCGACAATCATGTGCCCTGAGCAAGCGCAGTGAGCCAAGAATGACAGCCGTCTGCATTTGTCCGAATAAGATTTCTGACTTAGTGGCAAGTCGGTATGATCTTGAGATTTGACAGTAGAAAGGGCATCATTCCATCAAGGACTCCAATAGTCAAAGCAACCATCTTGAACCTTAAGCATCTGTAATTGAAAAGACTTTAAGGGCAATTGTACATACGATAATTTTTCTCGAAATGCTCACAGAAATAATCTCCTTGGATATTAGTATGTATGACAAACACCTTGTATACTTGTGCTGCATATTCAAAGTAATTCTTCTTCATGTATCGATTCATATCATGACGCCACTGATCCGATTCGAATAAAAGGCTGCTTTTTATCCGTCGCCATCTTTAACGACTTCGGCTCCTTTTTCTGAACGGGTCAATGAGCAAGCAAGGTAAGCAGGTAGGAAAAGAGCATGGCGACGGCGGTTCGCGACAGGTGCGTGGGGGTGACGAAGAGGGGTGGGGGGCGGAAGCAGCAGACTTGAAAAGAACGTGTAGGTGTCACGCATCAAAGAATTCTTTGGGGGATCGATCGGCGAAACATACAAAAAGGTTAATTCTAATCTGTTCGGATATAAGTGTATTTGAATGAGCCTCTTTCAGTACGGACTTATGTGCTTGAATCGGAAAATGCGGAGACTGGAGATGAAGAAGGATGGATAATTCTAGTGTATTGACGGCTGATGTTGATAAATTGCATTTCTTTACTGGTTTTCGTATATTGGTTTCATTCACTGTAGGGATTAGCATATTTACAGAATGGGTCAAACTTCTACTTCTCCATCAATACGCAGAGTGGCCAAACCAAAAGGAAACTTCCAGAAAAACATACGGACCCAAATTTCGATTAAAGGAATTATTCGTGTCTTGCCACTTTCACCACTCAAGCCCGGCTGTTTCCACAAAAATAATAGTATATTGTGCAACGATCATGTAATTATGGTTATTAATACACGGGCATTATCCGGGATACCAAACGAGCCGAAGGCGAGATTCATAGGGTTTTTGGGAGTATAATAATAACCATTATATGAGAGTTGCATCCGTTATTTTTCATACACCCGATAAAAATATTATATTTGTATTGTAACAGTAATTATTACTCTTATTTCTTTAAAAAAATCAACAAAATTGTAGTTGATATTCCTGGAGTTTTTCCCAACACAAAACTGTTATTATTTTTAACACTTTGACACGTATTTCGATCACCCAGTGATCATCTTCAAGAGGAAGACTAAACTAAATATACTCACGATGTTATCCTTATTTATACCATAGATACCTAAGTACCTGCGTCTTGAGTGTCTTAAAATAATTTCACAATATTGCCACATCTACTAGTCTTAAATTTTACAATGTGTCCTTATGTCAGGTAAATCTAATAATTGAAATATTATTTTAACAAGCTATATAGTATACTATTAGGTATTGATCCACCATCGTTATTCATAATATTATTATGTTTACTCATTTCTACATTCTCATAGGCATCTAGATGCCTGTTGTTTTGTTTTGTTGCAAAATATGATGAGCGACTGCTGATTTTTCTGGTCTTTTATATTTTAAGTGTGCTAACTGCTCCTTATACCGTATTTTACTTGATCTTTTTGCCGGTCCATAATATTTTGCATCGCAGTCCTTAGATTTAATTTCGTGAGTTGCAGACTTTTCAAAATTCTCAACTTTGTCTTTTGGATTTCCTGAAAGGTTCTGTAGTGTATGACTTGTTTTAAAAACCACCTTCATACTTAGTTCCTTGAAAATCTTCACAAAGTTCTTCGTATATTGGTGGTACGGAACTGAGATATATGTATCTTGGTTTTCGTCGTTTTTAAAAGTCGTGATTTAGTTCGTTCCTAGTTAATATTAAATGTCAAGAGGTTAAAAGACAAGAGATTAGCACCAGTCTTTTATTTTTATAATATCCTTGTTGATCAAATCATGTAGTTACATTTCATTCTTGCAATGCCAAAATAATGTAGTGTCATCAGCGAATTAGGTTATTTCTGCAGTTATATTAATGCGGGCTAGGTCGTCAAAATATAACAAGAAGAGAATTGGGCCTAGAACCGGTCCTTGTGGAACAACACAAGTAACTGTCTGGAGATGGCATATGTTATCCGGGAGTTTAAACACCCTATCAAACATATATTGGCAATACGTTCCCCAGAAACAGATACCGTATCTCAGATGGGAATTAATGAGAGCAAAATACACATTTTTTGACATAGCAAAGCAGACGAAAATTTTTTACATGTTATGGTTATGTATGTGACCTCCAAAATCCAAATTTTTATCAATTTGTAATCCCAGAAATTTTGCTGATATTTTGTTTTCTATTAATTGAGTACCCAGGTAAATATCCAGCGTGGAGCACTTGAGGGAAGAAAAAGTTTAGGTTAAGAATGAACGAAATCTCGACTTTTAAAACGACGAAAAAGAAGTTAAATACATTTCAGTTCCATATCACCAATACACGAAGAATTTTGGAAAGATTTTTAAGGAACTAGGTATGAAGGTGGTTTTTAAAACAAGTCATACACTACGAAGCCTTTTAGGGAGTCCAAAAGACATAGTCGAGAATTCGGAAAAGTCTTACGAAATTGAATGTAAGGACTGCGATGCAAAATATTATGGACAAACGATAGTCTATTGAAATAAGATATAAGAAACACTTAGCACACCTACTTTGCAACAAAACCATTCCATAGACTTTAGTTCATTAAGATTAGCTAGACAAGAGGTATATATGGTATGAATAAGGATAACATTGTGAGTGTATTTAGTTTAAATTTTCTCTTTAAGATGATCACTTGGTGATCGAAACACGTGTCGAGGTGTTTAAATAACGGTTTGGTGTTGGGAAAAACCCCAGTAATATTCGTTACTACACGAAAGGTCCCAAGCAGTGCATCAAAAATTGTAATTAACGATATTACCTCGAGCATGGATACAGAAAAACTATGAACATTCTATTTATATTTATATTGAACATAATTATTGTAATAGATCCGATCTTTTAAAAATATCAAGATTATTTATTGCGCAATTTGAAAAGTTCATTTCAAATCCCCCTGATCTGAAAGTGGAAAGAATATTTACATTTATTTCATTACTGCTAGTCTCGATAGGGTTCAATATTGTATTAGAAATGTTGATTTTATTCTGAACCAAATTTTCAATGTAGTCTTTCGACATTGAATTGAATGTCCAATCACCATGACGTTTTAAGGCAGTAATATCACTACCGGCATCAACTAATACGTTTGCAGATGTCCTTCGAAAACAATGCCCTGAATATAAATTCGGATCAGTGTGATTTTGCTATTTACTTCTCTAAATTACCAAATTCATTAATACCAATGTTCGGAATTGTGCATTTTCCATTAAAATAATCAACCTTGTATAAAGAATCGAAAAAAATTAAAAATTAAATAAAAAGCGGAATGACCTAGGCTAGCTTCGAACCCTCATCTCATAATGAAATCTAGTTCAAATCTAGTGGCTTAGGCTGCTTCGTCATGAAATTAATAAGATATATCATGTATGAGTCAAATGGAAAATGTAGTCAAGACAAAATTTAAAAAATGCTATGTTAGGTTGATACTTACTTTTATATATAAAAACTTTACATCCGGTGTTTCGTCTATAAACCTTTTATTTGTTGAGGTGAAACTAGATTTCTTCATGAGGCATCTCATGATGAAATCTAGTTCAAATCTAGTAGCTTAGACTGCTTCGTCATGAAATTAATAAGCTATATCATGTATGAGTCAAATGGAAAATGTAGTTATGACAAAATTTAAAAAATGCTATGTTAGGTTGATACTTACTTTAATATTTATATAAAAACTTTTCATCGGGTGTTTCGTCTATAAACCTTTTATTTGTTGAGGTGAAAATATTTTTGACTTTTTTCGAACATGTCCTTTGGACTTTCGCTTTAATAAAGCTTGTAGCTTTTTATATTCAGAAATGTCTATATCATGCTTGATATTTACCAACAATTTTATTATTGAATAATGAGAAATTTCGGCCACATCGTCCCACATAAACACTATTACACTCCGGAAACTTGAGCATATAAAATTCAGATTTCTCCTTCTTGCTCACTGTATTTTTTGGGATTAAAAAGGAAATTAGATAACCTGGCATGTGATCTGAATGCTACTTCCAAATTGTTTTTTTATGAAAAAACCCAAAATTGTCTCTGTTCTTTTACCAAAAAAATGTTAGTTACAAATTTCTTGATTTCTGATTATTTGTTCAAAATATACCCCCTGATCAAACAATCAGAAATCAAGAAGTTTGTAATTCTAACATACTTTTTCTTCAAAAAAAAACAATGTGGAAGTGGTATTCAGACCACATGCCAGGCTTTCTAATTTTTATTTTTAATCCCAAAGATAAAGTGGACAAGATGGGAAAATCTAGAGTTTATAAGCTCAAGTGTTCGGAGTGTAATAGTGTTTATGTGGGATAACGTGGCCGAAATATCTCGGTATGCTGAAACTGAAAGGTCCTTCAGACTAGGTAAAAATGATTCGACGTTTTAGAATCATTCTTTGGAATACAACCACAAGTTCCCGAATCTAAACGATACGGAAATTTTGCACCATATGCTAGCAAAGGTTGGAAACTTAAATATTTGAAATCCTTGGGAATTCATAAGCATAAGCATTGCGAATGTAACCTCCTACATGATCAAATCAACTTTGTTTACTCACCGGTTTTCAAATTAACGTACTTACATTGTCACAGGTAAACAAAATTCAGGTGCTCAATTGAGTTAAGTACTTCTGTTATTACCTATAGTAAGGGCTAATATTATTATTTATTTTTAGTTTTATTGTATTAGATTGAAAATGTCCAAATGGGACGAAACTGCCATAACGATAATTACAAAAAAAAGTGGTAAAAACATAGAAAGTCTCATTTCTCATTTCCCATTGAAATAACTAAGGAAAACACATATTATGAAATTTTTCCCATAAAAACTCTGTTCACCATTGGCTACAGTAGTTTTGAATACAATTGTTTTCAGTGTTACATAACTTCGAGATAAATTTCATTAGGGAAGAAACGGGTATTTTCTAAATATAGTTGATAAGGTAATTAGTAAACATACCTACATCAGTATGTTTTTTAGTTTCCTACTGTTTCCTAGCAGAGAGGACTGGATCCTCCAGGACAAGGAAATATTAAGAGCAGATAGTTCTTGATTCACAGATGGATCAAAAACAGCTTCAGGTTCTGTTGCAGTCCCAAGACAGAGATATCAACCTGCCTAGGAACCTATGCGACTGTATTTCAAGTGGAAATTTACGCTACTGAATTGTGTGCAGAGAGATTGTAAGAATCCAACCTCATAAACAAGTCAAAAAAAAAATTCTCGAACTGTCAAGCATGCAGCAGATATCTGACTTCGGAGACTCCAAAAATCTAGTGTTGGTCAACAGATCTTGAAAAATGGTCATGACACTAAATTTTCAGATGCTCTCGAAAGTCTGGAAATAGCAAAGTGTGGCATGAGAACTTTGAACAGTGACAAAGATCCCATCCTGAACAGTCCATTTTTTACCTTTTTATAATTCATTCCGTTGAAATTAGCGGAACTTTCACGAGAAAATGCCCCACTAATTTCTACCCAAAATCAATGATATATGTCGGATAGTAAAACTTTACCCCGTTAGATATGAATAGAGACCAATTTGAGAGTTAGAAATTAGTTAATATCATCTCCTTAAAAGACCAATACGGTTGTTAAAACGCACGATGCAGTTTTGGTGTTTGAGAAAAAATCTTGAATTGGACAAATATTGTAAGGGCCAACTGACTTTCTAAGAAGTTGTCCTCAACCTATTTAGCTGAAATTTCGCTAAAACATTCAGTTGAGCTGACGATGGATGATTAGCCATTCTACATATAACATGGCGTGCCGTCAAGAATGTGGCGGACTAGTTTTTTTATGGAGTCTCATGATATGGGTATCAAATGAAAGGGTTTACTGAAAAAAATACGGAAAATAATATGACGTCACTCCAAACCTAATATGGTGGACCTTCAAATATGATGGACTATGTTTTTTTGCACTTCTGTGATATGGATATCAAATGACAGGATTCAAATAAAAAAATCATGATGACGGAAAATAAGATGGCCACCATACCGAATTTTAAAGAGTTTCATTTTGGCATAGGTTAGGGATAATTTGGTGGTGCTCGAAAATGCACTATTCACGAATTCAATGAAACGAACAGTCCAGTGATTATACATGACTGAAATCAAAAAAAAAATATCAATTAAAGATATTTCTCCAAATATAAATTTCCCTGCAGTAGAACTTCGAAGAAAAAAACATTTTAATCAAATCAAACCCCACATTACATTACAAAAATTATATGACACTCAAGGTTTTCGTAAAATTCGCCTGTGTAGAAACAACAATACAATATGTTATCTGATTTCGACACAAGTATTAATTGTAAAGAAAAGAGTATTTTAAAAAAATATAAAATAATAATTTATTTTCGTATTCGTGATTGTGTTAGCTCTTTTAAAGACGATTAGAATGATTGTAAAAACCTTTAGTTCCTTAATTGACATATTTTCAGTATCAGAAAACAAATATTTTCTCTTTGCAGAGTGAATTTGAATATAATTTTCCACAGACTCAACCTTTTGAAAAAAATACAAGAAATTTGCCTTCAATAAAAATGTAAATTCTTGCATATATAATTTAAGATGTAAAAATTAACATTGAAAAATTCTATTTTTTATTAAAAAAAATTACAAAATAGTGTGTAGTTTGTGTTAATCATTCATTTTACTTTCAGTGAATTCTATTCTCACTTTACTGGTCTATGGCAAACAATACTCTTGACTCAGTCCATCTATGCCCTAGTTTAAAACGCTCAGCAGCGGCCTTTCATTTTTGGCGTTCGTCCTTTTGTTCTACGGCCATGATTTAAGATGAACGGGTACGTGCCTTTTCAATAACTTCACAGGTTACTCTTCCACTCAGGTATTCAAGTAACCGAGTCAGCTTGATTGCAACATGAAAGATCTTTTAAATTTCATACGTGGACATACTTTTAATGTGTTGACCTGTTACGGCCACGTGTGGACCTGCAGGTTATTATTCATTTCCAGATTTATTTTCTCTGTTCCATGTTCCATGGTCGGATACATATTTCTTTCTGAACACGTGCTCATATATCTGTATGTAGCAAACCTGAACGTGATAATAAAAATGAGAATATCTAATTGTAGATTTCAAACAAGCAAATAACCTTTTCACTGACTACGTTTACACGGCATTTTGAAGGAAGTTTTCTAACAACCGATGTTCCTAAAACTCGCATTGATGGATTTGTTGAACCGCGAAAACCAAATATTTCAGGAGGTGTAATGATTTAGTTCCGTGAAAAATTCCCTAGAGTGTAACAAACTTACCATATTTCAAAATGATGATTAGTCAATTCAGTTAAATGCTTCGCAGACCGTCACAATTTACTCCTGCCCTAAAACCAGTTAATTACTTGGTGAAAAACTTTGAAAAGTGATCAAATTTGCGGGAATCAGTCTATATCTTTTTAATTTCTGTTTTGTAATAAGTCGGATGATCGACTACTTGGACGAGCTCAATAACTATGAAGAGAGGGAGAGAGTGACTGGTATTCGAAAATATTGAAGATGAAATACAAAAATTATCCGGTGATGAATATCTTAATATAGTTCACTTCCATATAAAAAGTTCTGGAAAAAACTTCGATGATTTGTTATTGTATATTGAGACATTCAACATTAACAATTTTATGTTCATTATTCTTTCCGATACATATTCACTTCGGAATGCAGATGATTTCAAAATTCCAGAATTTGATTTAGTATATATAATGATTTTAATTTCAACTAGAATGACGGGGTTATCCTATATGTTGAAAATACTATATTACCACAACTAACTATATTACCCCAATAAAACATTTTACCGAAATCAAACTCTTAGAAGTGGAATATACATGAAACCATGTTTCTTTTATTATTACAGCTTGCTATCGCCTCCTTTCTGGTCACCTCATGCAGAACTTAGAAGATATGGAACATTTTTTGTCTGCCCGGAAAAAAGTTGATGAGAACATTTTTATGGGCAACATGAATATAAACCTATTGAATAGTTCAGAGAGGACCATCAATGACTACATATGTTTGATGGCAACAGAGATATTTCTCTTACATCAATAAACCAATTCGACTGATCATTACCCAATTATTCTTTCCATAAAAATGATATCAGTAACATGCGATTCATACACAAATAACACTGTCGAAGCATCTAATATTCTTATAAATCAAAATAAATTGAAACAATTCTTGAAAAAGAGTAATGGGAAGACATTCTAACTTCGTATGACCCATCACAGGCCTACAACTTGTTCATTGATAAAATAAATATTTATAATCTTTTATCCACTCAAACTATATCCATCACGAATAGCAAAAAACAATTGAAATCCTGGATGACCTTAGGTCTGTTAACAACCTGAAAAAAATTTTAAATAAACGAGTTACCGAAGAACTACATGTATAATATAAAAATTATAGATACTATCTCAACAATTTTTTAAAAACTCATAAAAATAATCACTATATAAATAAGATTCACGACGCCCAACAGAATTATCGAAAAATCTGGCAAAATTTAAACGAAATGATGAACAAAGGTACGAATCAGAAAGATAAATATAATATTACATATGAAAATGGACAAAAAATTGTCAATAATAAGGAGAAATTAAACTACTTTAGTACTTTTTTGCAGATATAGGACAACACATGGCAAATAAAATCGATAAACATGACATTATCCCGAAAATTGAATCCAATATCGCAAAGTCCCTTATTCTAAACCCAGTGTCAAAAAATGCAGTCATTAGGATAAAATCTACATTGAAAAACAACAGCTCTTCCGTTCCTGATAGCATAACGGCCCAGTTTATAAAAAGACATAATTTACTCCTATTGAGTCCTCTCTGTCATATCATTGATTTATGCTTCATGGAAGGAAACATACCAGCCGCATTCAAAGAATTGATAACAACCCCAGATTTCAAAACAGGTGACACAAAACTTGCAACAAATTACAGACCAATAACTATTATAAATAACTTTGCCAAGATTTTCAAAAAGTGCTTGAGAAATAGATTTTTTAGAACAGAACTCTTTTTTATTTGAAGGTCAGTTTGGTTTCAGAGAACATATATCAACCGAAATGACAAAAAATAACGTTTGGCAGTATTTCTGGAATTAGCTAAAGCTTTGATACTGTCAACCATCAAATTCTTCTGAACCGTTTAGAAACTGTAGGAGTTAGATGTATTACTTTAGACTTATTTAAAAACTATATAATTGAATAGAACTGGCCGATATTTGATGAAAATCCATATTTAAAAACTAATCAGTAGAGTTTATTCTATGGTTTTCACTATAAGGGCTTTACAAAAACCGCTATACAATAGCTTCTTCAAGCATGAACCCTTATAGTGAAAATCATAGAATAAACTCTATTGGTTAGTTTTTTTTTTAACTACATATCTGATAGAAATCCAAAGGGTAAAATAAACAGTACTCACAGCGATCCACTATACCTGTTTACATGGGCATGCCCCAAGGGACAGTGCTGGGTCCTATTCTATTGTCGATCTATATTAACAATTTTTATAAACTTCATAATATCAATGGCAGACGATAAAGCACTTTTATTTAAAGGCGATTCCTAGGATGGAGTCAATGAGAAAGCTGAAACAGGGCTCAAATATGTACTCTCTTTGTTGAATGTGAACCTCTTGAGTCTGAATGAGGGAAAAACTAAGTTCATTGCATTCACCACAACAAAAAAGACAAACCCTCAAATAACACTCTGACTGTTCATAAGTATATCTGCCAAACCCCAATTAAAAAAGTTGGGTGTATATGTGGACCAACACCTGCAGTGGGAAGAACATATTGACAACACAGTTAAGATACTCAATAAGTTGTATCAAATCAGAAATCTGAAAAATGAAAAGCTTTTACTCATGATTCACAACTCACTGTCTGAATCTTTATTGAGGTACTGTATAATTGTATGGGGTGGTCTCAGTAAAACATTATTACACGTTCTAGAGATCATGCAAAATACCATATTAAAAATAATTTTTAAGAAAAATAGAAGGTACTCAACTGAAGACCTTCACAAAAAAAACTGGCTTATTTGATGTAAAAAACTCTATACCTATCAATGCTTAATATGAATGCAAATTACTTCCATCTCTCAGATGGAAGTATTTTGCACAACACACGTACCAAATCTGAGCAGAAAACAAATGTTTCTTTCTGTGGACTAGCACATACACATAGAAATTTATACCATACTTTAATCCAAAATTGTTAAACCTAGTCCCTATAAAAATCAGAGTCATTCCTAATAAACGTAAAATGAACTCAAAAGTG
>WOGO01002502.1:0-15724 GCA_015342085.1 Leptinotarsa defecta | reverse complement strand
TCGAACACAGTAACGTCAATATCTCTACAAATATTTATTATTCTCTGCCGTATATCCAATATTGAAGGAGGTTCAGTTTCGTACACCTTTTTCTAGAAATACCCCCATGAAGTAAGTCCAAAGAAGTCAAATCTAGCAAGCGGGCTGGCCATTCTATAGAACGTTGATGGCCAATCCAACGACCGGGAAAAGTAGTATCCAAATAGTTTCATACCTGTCTGGAGTAATGTGGTGGTGCTCCATCTTGTAATACAATATCCATATCGAATTCATTAGGATTCGCTTTGACGATTTCAGTGATGAGAGGGCCAACAGTAGTTTTCAGCATATTCAAATACAGTTCTCCTGTTGAATTTTGATCAATTGAATCAATTAATAGAGGTTCTAAAATATGGTTTCCTAATATTCCTGCCTAAACGTTATTTTTTTTTTGGATATTGGGTATATGTTTCCCGGAAAACGTGAGGGTTAGTGTCACTCCAAGAACATTCGCGATGTAATTAATCAACTGTTCAGAATTTACTACCATCCAACCAATTATTTGCACTTGCTGTTCTTCCGGAATGAACGGATGACTTGGAGGCTTTTTGTTATGTACACTACCGGTAGTAGTGAATTTGGATTTCAAGTTCCCTCAAATATTTTCTACAGATAGGATGATTCGAAAAACTTTCATTGAAAATCCTTTCGGCCTCATGAACATTACGCCTTGCACCGTAAATAAAAATCGCTTAAATTTTTTCTTCCAATGGATGAGAATTGACCATTTTAGAGATTGTTGACGTAGTACCCTTCTACTAGTAAAACTGAAAACTTAATGGGAATATTCCAACTGAATAATGATTTTCATTGTCGTACCGACAAAGTTTTTATAAACAAAAAATAACTTGACAAACCTTATCGGGTTGTTGGAATTGACATATGGCAGATGAAATGGAATATTTCTAGAAATATCGATATCATTGGGTTTGTCTTCAGGAAATTATTAAATGTTCCGTCATTTTGTAGTAGGTGACGATAGATAGATAGGTGACGTCAGGAGCTTCAAAATGATGTATCACAAGACCATCTATTCAATTCAATTTTTTTCCCAGATTGCGCCCAGTCGCCATCTTGAAAATTTTATCAGTAAAATTCCCTTCAAAATGCACTGCATGATTTTCATTCGCTTATTTGAATGAATATCAGCCATTGGAATTTTGTTTCAATTGAGAGGGGTATATTTTCAAGGCAAATATTTTTGAAAAGAATGATTTTCGCTTTCTACTTCTCCATTTCAATACTAAAGAATATGAGAAACTCCCAAAAAAAAGGAAGTAATCATTTCCAAAATGGTACTTCTATGAAAAATATCACTGTTTGCTAATAGTGTCATCAACAGACATTTCAAAGTAGATAAATATGCGAACATTTAAATAGCCAGAAGCGCACAAATACGATTTGAATTTCTGGTATTGTGTGAAATATTAGGCGGAAACATTCAAATGGACAAATCAATCGATAATTTAATCTTTCACGTGAATTGAATACATGCCACAGTTGCTCGTTATCTCATTATCAAAAATAGATGACAGTTGAAATATCCAGCTCATCAATTCGTGGTGCTGCAAGTTTTTCCGGGGTTTCCTGCAGCTGAAAAAGCAAATGCGTCACTGGAATCAATGAAGAGCGCCAATTATTTTTTATTGTCTCATAATTTCATGATTAGTATCACGGAACAATATTGTATACGTTTACGAAAACTCTATTAAAATAAAATTTTGTTGTGCTGTAGTAAAAATCTCAAAAAATGATACCCAGCAGACTTTATGAGTTTAGTACATAGTATATATGGTATAGTATATACTATATTTAGTTTTCAGCCTATGATGTTATTAGTTATGCATTTTCGAAATTGTCAAGAAATCCACACCATGCAATTGACCCACCAATATAATAAGAAAAGTAGATCTGCAAGCTCATGCAGATGACTTCGTCATTTTGGCAAGGTCCACGTCGAGAAGGGTACTTAGCTTGTAATATCCTTCAGAGCACGATGGACGTTGTTCACAGTTGGTGCCTGAGGAAGCAGATGTCTGTCAACCCCAGCAAAACTGTAGTAATCCCCTTCATCAGAAGAAGAATTGGATGGACTAACGCCACTTTCCCTCAATGGTGAGGTCATTTCATTTGGAACGAAAGTGAAATATCTTGGCACTGTCCTTGATAAAAAACTCACCTGGAACGTTCACTTGGAAAAAGTTTTACACGAACTCAGACTGTCCCTATGGACATGTCGAAGGATTTGTGATAAAACTTGGAATTTAGGTCTCAAACAAATCTTTTGGATTTATGTGATGATTGCCAGATCAATGATAACTTCTGATGCAATTGCCTGGTGGCCAAAGGCTTCACAGAAAACGGCCCAGGTGAAGCTCTCTGGCTTACACAGACAGGTTTGTCAGGCCATCAGTGGTGCCATCAGTATCACACCGTCAGCGACCATGAAGCTTCTTCTAGATCTACTTCCTCTCCACATTTTTTAAAGAGAGAGGCTAGATGGACTGCATATAGATTTGCACACATTGCCAATTGCACAAATCAGTCCAATGCAGAGTGCATCAGACTATTGGTTGACACTGGAAGTCAGAGCATTCTGGAAATTACCTCTGACTTTATGTGTCCAACTGTCAACTATGAACTGCCTTATGAAGTACTGTTTCCGAGTAGAGAGAACTGGATCCTCCGAGACAAGGAAATATTAAGAGCAGATAGTTGTTGGTTCACAGATGGATCAAAAACACTTTCCGTTTCTGGTGCAGATGTTTTCAGTCGCAGACCCAGGACAGATACATCAACCTGCCTAGGAACCTATGCGACTGTATTTCAAGCGAAAATTTACGCTATTGAATTGTGTGCGGAGAGATTGGAAAGAATCCAACCTCATACATAAGTCAATAAAAATATTCTCAGACAGTCAAGCGACATTGGAAAGTTTTGGCTCCTACCGAGCAATGTCTGAATTGGTAGCAAATTGCCAAAAAGGAGTCTCCTCGATAGGAAGACTTGACTAGACTCCTGGCCATGCTGGTCTGGAAGGCAATGAGTTTGCGGACTCCCTTGCAAAAGAGGGTCCTGCAAGCAGCTCCATCGGACCAGAACCTGTTAGTGGCATTACTTTAGGCTTTGCCAAACAAAGATTGTACACCTGAATGGCAAGAAGATTCCGTTGTTGAAATACAGTAGGAATGATCTACGATGTCTAATAGTCCTTTTTACAGGTCACTGTCATCTGAATAATCATATGCAGAGACTCGGACTGTCGGAAGGCAGTGTGTGTGCCTCTGTTTGGAAAATGATGAAACAGCAAAGGACATACTTTGTGATTGCCCCACTGGGGACCGATTCAGGTTTTCAAAGTTGGACAGAGCCGTTTTCTCTGAATCCGAGTTCTGAACAGTTCGAACAATTGTCATTGCAATCTAATTTGAAAACCACTCAGTTGAATTTATTTTTCAAAAGTTTCAAAATGTAGTTAATTTAGGTCTAACGTATGATTCCAATAGGGGCATAGGTTTCCTCAATACGCTTTACATATTTTTTTCACTAAAAAGAAAATCAATGGGGATGGTAAAAGTGATTTTTTGGGTACAGTAATTTCATTTTGAGATTTTCACCAAATAGTTTTGCGAAAACGCACAAGTGATTCGCTATACAATAGCTTCTTCACAGCTGCCGGACTGAGTTATGGCCAGTGAGATGCCCCTCCCACAATACGATAAGTATGTATGTGCACGATTTCTTCCACCGGCCATGACTCAGTTCAGTGGCTGTAGGCGTGTAGGTATAGACACATGGATATGTGAAAAGAAATGAGCTCGTATTAGCCAGTAATGCTCTCTGAGTGAAAATTTTCTGAACTGCATAATTTTCCTGAACTCCATAATTTTCCTGTTTGATAATACTCACTCGATAAATACGTAGATTATTTGGATATGTTTTGCAAGTTACAGGGGTGTATAGACACGCCTGAAGAAGCTTTTGTATAGCGAAACATGTGTTTTTGAACATCTACTCAAAGAAAATTTCACAATGAACTGTTTCTTGAACTCATTATGGATTTTCGTCAATGATTGGCCGATTTCGTCACAATCATCTGAACTACTCTTGTTAAGTAATAATGGTAATCATAATATTTCTTGAATATAAGGAAACAACAGGTGTTTATGGAAAATATCCCAAAAAACACAGTTGGCACTGAGTGATAGTTTTCAGAATTTTGAACCATGATATTAATGAAATTATGATTAAAAGAAGATTCGTTGAAAATATTTTTATCAGAATACCCAAATTCAGAAAGAGTAATACACAAAGATTTATATTTTATTTATGACCTGAACTATAAAATATATTACCTCTAAAAGTTAGGTAAATAACAAAAATGGCGAACTACAAACGAAGCAATGAGAGTTTTATTCTCGAAAACAATACACCGCATTTGATTTCCAACTTAAACACCCTCCTCCATCACTATATTACTCATTTTCCCATTATCTCGTTTCCATTATCCTAACCAATTCAACCAATATCAAATAATTTCTATGATAAATTTCGAATTCATCTACTCAATTAACACTTCGACACGTGTTTCGATCACCAAGTGATCATTTTCAAACACGTGTCGAGGTGTTAAAAATAACGATTTGGTGTTGGGAAAGAAACTCCAGTAATATGCATTACTACACCAAAAGTGCCAAACAATGCATCATGAGTACTCAATATTATCGTTGATATTTTTCAAAACTCGCACTGCATAACAAATAAATTAAGAATGGAATAGTCCAACAAAATTGCTCAGATATGTTCTATGTTTCCTTTGTGTTTACTATATATATTCTTCATAGTAGATATTGTACTAAAAACAAAAAAATTAAGGATTATTATCATGAAGAAATAGAACATTATTTAACCACTTGAGGTGTTGCTGCGTAGATTCCTCAAACTAATCCTTGATAGAAAATGGAGATACCCTTCAAATGAAATTTATCCAGAGAGTGGAATATAAGATACAAGGCAACTATATTACCTGAAAATCAATTTGAAATGTCATTCTAGTTATATGACATTTGGTTCCTCTTTCATCCCATAATTACCCTACTCATCAGAGAAATTATCGTGTATTCCATCAGTTCGGACTTCCATTGTATGATATAATATAAATTGATTCGAAATTCCTGAAAAACTATTAAAAAGATTAAACTAAAATGATAATTTATTTGAAAAAAACTGATCAATACAGTTTATTGTATAATTTTCACTATAAGGGTTTTACAAAAACCGCGGCACGTGTTTCGCTGTACAATAGCTTACCCAAGCATAACATTTTATTTGAACAAAAAACTGAAATTACAAAGAAATAACATGAAACCAAACAACAACCAAAAAATAAAAATTGAAATATTAATGAAAGCTGAAAATTAAAAATTATTATTAACAAAAAATGAAAAATAAAAATTAAAAGATTTCAAACCAAGTTATGTCAAGACGTTTCGATTGTTACTATCCACAATCGTCTTCGGGTGTTAATAATAATTTTTAATTTTCAGCTTTCATTACTATTTCAATTTTTATTTTTTGGTTATTGTTTGGTTTTATGTTATTTCTTTGTAATTTCAGTTTTTTTGTTCGAATAAAATTGTTATTTTCGGTTAATCTTTTTTAATATTTTTTCAGGAATGTCAAATCAATTTATATTATATTAGACAATAGAAGTTCGAACTGATGAAATACTGGCATACATATGTTTAATAATAAAGTATATTCGATACAAAATATGTCTCATCAAGTTATCTGATGGGTGAAGGTTGATCTCATAAGCGAAACAGCTCTTGATTCTCCATGATTCTTGATTGCGTTATTCAAAATATGTTTGACATACGATAGAAGGTCGCCCGTTGATCTTTGTTTCCGAGAGCCCTTTTGCTGATCGCTTAAGATGTTGTAGCCTTCCATATATTCAGGTATATAGTGGTTTAGGACTATCTCCATGAAATTTAATCACTGACAGTAAAGCGAATGATCTATAGGTATTGGGAAGATTTTTCTTGCCCTTTTTGGAAATAGGCTAAACGTGAGTAATCTTTCAACAGAAAGGTGTGGAAATAAGTTTAAAAAAATAAGTTAACTAAGTTCAACAAAATATTCAAATAATTCTACTGAACTTCTTTCCACACCACCTTCAAGGTATAGTCCGTCCCCTGTGGGCCCCATTCACAAATTGTTGATTGGTTTATTATTGTAGTTCACACCTTTTTTAGAAACTAGATAACCATACCTAATAACATTTTTTTTCACTTGAAATCCAGATCAAGAAATCTTAGAATATTCTTCAGTATATAAGAATCAACGAAATGTTACACGGTCGACTCAATGCATGATGAAAACACTTAATAGATTTTACTTTTTATGTATTCGTGGGCCGTCAAAAATATCTCCCTTCAACATCTTCCTTTGGTATTTGATATATCTTTCATTTTTGTTGAGTACTTCTACAAATTGTTCCATCAAGTCAGTTATGCAAAGGAGACGATACGCTAGACACTATAGTGGAGAGTTGTTCTTGTTTTGTCACCTTCCTGGACGATCGTTATCTTCTATTCCAGTGGTAAACTTCAGTTCTGCTCCGTGTTATTCCTACTCGAAAAACAGATTACGTCGAAAAAAGTACCATTTATCTTCAAAAGTGATATGTGACGTAAGAAAACTGACAGAAGACGTTTTGAAAATGCCCTTCTCTGGTCGCGGTTTCAATACGTTGACTCTCAGTTATGATACGTAAACTGTTAGTTTTGATACGTCAATTGTCAGTTGTGATGCGTGTCACTTGAAAGTTTCTCAAAATTAAACAAAATGGGCGAAACCATTCCATAGTAATTTTGAATATCAAAAAGTAACATTTTGTTACTGAAGTAACACCAGGAACAACACTGCTATCCAAGCACACTTTATGGAACCACCTTTTGACCCAAGAAGGGTTTAGGTACCTACGTATTTATTGTTCAGAGTTATGTAAAACGTTTTGGTCTCACAGATTTGTCGTGTCTATAAATAAACATTATTCAGCTGAGATACACATTTGTAATCTCTTCTCAGTTATACTCTCAGAATATTAAAACAAAAACAATATTTTAATGAATGTATGAAAGATTCAAGATTGGAGAATATTCGAGTGATAAGTAAAAAAAAATCATTTATATTTCTGAAAATATTTCCATTTAGTTTTATCGCAGAATAGGTACTATACCAGAAAGTAAGAGTTACTGACCAAATAGTCCCGAAAATATGTGACCTTTTGATATATAGGTATAACAATTCGAAGTTAAATCATTTACTCTCCACATTTATGATGATGAAGTACAAATTATAAATATACAGTTATATGAATCAATTTGACGATTGAGGGACGCATTGAAGGTTTTTTAGATTATGCAAGTATGAAATAAAAAACCGTGTAAATAATTATATAGTACGTCACGATCGAATCAGTTCGAGGTTCGAGTTCACATCGAGGAAACTATGAGCTGGCGTTCGATTTGATAGATAGGTTACTCTGAATAGTCGTTAGACTTAATTTCCAACGAATCATTTAAATATGTAAGTAATGTGTAATAGCGGAAACCTTATATGATTATATTCCTTATATGATTAGATTCCAGTCGTTTGTCGCGATACTTCCAGAAATTCGTTCATTCCTTGTTCAGAAAAACATTTTTAGTTATAACTTATCAAGTAAAGGATAGATTCAAGGAATATCAAAGAAACATTGTTTCATAAACTACACCTTACGATTGAATCTGTACAAACTTTATTCGAGAAATATATCATGACATGTTTCGTTAACACAGTAGCTTCTTCAACAGTGATTTGAATATTTTAATCGCGATCAAATCGTAAGATGTAGTTTATGAAATTACTTTGGATCTTCATCAATCAGAAAAAAAATGAAGCTTTTTTTGGAAGTGCATCTGCGTTATTATTTTCTCAAAAGATATTGAGTCACATACTTGTATAAAACGCTTTTTCAGAATTTTTAAATGAAAAAGTATTGATAAGAAATACATGTATAAAGATATAGGTGATGTTTACTGATGCGCAAAAAGATTTAATTTCCATTGTCATCAAGGCAAAGTAACATTTTGATATTTGATAATAGGAAGATGTGAATGCATTGGCTGATTTTTCAATAAAACTTGTCATTCTAGCAGAGGCATGTTTTCCTTTTAAGGGTGATTTCAGTGATAAATTGCATAATATGAGAAATACCTCATCAGCGATAAAAGCTGATGAGGTGACAATAAATCCAATTCGATACTTACAAAAACGCTTATGAGCTTGTCATAAAAATGTAAAAAAGTACGTTTTGTTAATGTCATTTTCAATTCATAAAATAAATCGAAAGCCTGCCAGTGTCTGCTGATTCCCCTGGCTAATAAGTCAAAGCTAAAAAAAAACGTCTTTGGATACTACCTCCACCAATGTCTATTCTCTTTGTTTCTGTGGCCTCTAACATTTTGCAATCTGTCATTAAAACTACCACACCCTTCTACCTAGAACCATCTACGGAAATTGACGTACATGATGTTATTAAATAACTGAGTAATTAAGGAAGCTTTGATTTATTTAGATCGATAGTGAAATGTTAAAAACATGGCAAATATATAGTTGAGACATCTTACATCCTTGATAAATTTGGTCTTTAGTGCTAACTAGTATATTTACAGATATTTTCAAAATCTCCAAAGGTATTCGAATATTTAATGACATGACAACTATAAAACAATTTCCATAGTGTGTATACTTGGAAAAGTGATGGAAATTTTGAAAGGTAAAATAGGAACTTCTGACGTTGAATAAACCCAAAAACAACTACTGCGCTTCGAGAAGACTTGCATTTCTGTTGATTGGGAAAACTGCTTGTTCTGGGATCCGAATATTGTTGAAAATGGCTGATCAATTACAGTCAAAAATATAAGTTTCTCCATGAATATCAATATAATTTTCATAAAGGACATTCTTTAACGGATGCGCTGTGCAAAATCATTCAAACTACAGAGAAAGGATTGGATAATGTATTTTATAGGTCTTTGATTGTGTTTTCCATAACTAATCGATATAGGAACTGGAATATTATGGTGAAACTTCTCGAATTTCGTCTCTGCAATAGGATACGATTTGTTTTAATTGGTTATGAAATTTCTACCATAAAAACCACAAGGGTCAGTTTGGGTTATGTTTGATTATTTATGTAATTATCTGTTTTACTTTTTTACAAAAAACTATTGAGTTTGCTGATGACACAACGTGAATAAGTTTCGCTAAGAAAATATTATATCTAAACTTTGACATCGAAAGGACAATAGAAGATGCTGGTACATAGTGCCACATCTACATGTAACAGACATCCACTTGGAAATTTCAAATGGAACACCCTATATATCATATCATTTTTGAATTTTGCATTAAAATCCAAATTACTTTTGTTAAACACGTTCTATACCTATCTCTCATTGTTTTTAAAATATTAATTATTTTGTATTTTTTTTGACGAAAACATGGTATTTTTAATATGTAATATCGCATGAATTAACTAATATATCGAACTCAAATTCTGGCAACATGAAGATAAGGTATGGTTGTTGTTATTTCAGAATGGAACTGAAATCTTATTTTATACAGAGTGTCTGAAAAATACGTCTCAATTTGTATTTTCGATAAACGACCATAACTATTTCCTTTTCAAATAGAATATACTGTGTAGCATTCAATTTTCGAATTCAGCCAACTAATGTGAACAACTTCAATCATCCATGAACATACAAAAAATATTAGAACTGAATTTTTGTTGGAATCCCCTTTGTTCAGTAGTGATTATTCCCTCATGTGAAATTGTGATTCATCAGTCCATATAATTTTTTTCAAAAAGTTTGGATCTTCGCATTTCTATGTTACTGCCATTTCGCAAAATTCTACGCGTTTTGGTGAATCATATCTATGTTTTTGTGAAATTCTTCGTAAAGAAATTCGAGATATTCCAAAATCAACCGCAGCACTAGATACTGATGCATGAGGATAAGCATAAAAATATCCTAAAATGTTAATTTCAATTTTCCATATCACCAGTCACCGGACTCACTCGATTTTTTGAGGCACGAACTTTTCCGTATTTTTGAGGTAATTTCGTTTAAATCTTCCGAATTTTCTTTCATTCTTTGCCGATAAATTAGGATATTACTCATTAAATCTTCTACAGGGCCTTGAAATGATGACCATTACTATAAAACAATTTAGGATTTCAGAGTTCGAATAATTCCATCCATCTTTACTACTTCAATATGACAGTCGGACAGTTTACGCTTGAGGAAACTTTGTATAGCGAAACGCGTGTCGCGGTTTTTGTGAAACCCTTTATAGTGAAAATCATACAATAAACTGTATTAATTAGTTTTAAACAAGTTATCAACAAATCCATTCTTTTGTTTTCAAATCAGATTTAGATCATGACACACCATTATCCTTGCCGAAATTCAGTTACGAAATTCAAAATTAATGTTTAAAACTCTTTTGATATTCGAGTAGATGATTGGAAAAAGATTCACCATATATATTGAATTTTTCAGACTGATTTAATAATATTCAAAAGTATTTCTTGGAAAAACCAACTCAGTTTGTCACTTTTGAAGGCCCGAGACCTACGTAATTTTTGCAGAGCTGAAATTTCAAGAATGTGTGTATTATGCACTTGATTTTTTATTTTATTGAAAATTTTATGCTTGCATAGGAGCAATTTTTTAAAAAAGTAGTTCATCTCTCACAAATGGTCAGAGATAGGTATAGGACATAGCCGATTGAAATTGTCAACATTGGTTGGGTGAATTCAAAAATTGAATAATATACAGGGTGTTCCATTTGAAAAAAATTGGTTATGGTCGTTCATACAAATTGAGACGTATTTTTCAGATACTCTGTATAAAATAAGATCTGAATTTCGTTCCAAAATAACCACCATACCTCATCTCAAAGTTGCCAGAATTTGAGTTTGATATATCAGTCAATTCATGTGATATTAAATATTGAAAATATATGAATATAATATCTAGTTAATATATTATATTTGTTGATGTTATGATCAAAGAACCAATTTCATTGAAAATTTAATGATTCAAATTATTTATCACTGTAAAGAAATACGTCGAATGTATTTTTTGTATTTTTTTTTCATTTTACTTTTGAGAGATTATGGATTGATAATATGTTTTAAATTCTCGCAAATGAAGACATCAGAAAATGTATATTATCACACTACTTATGAATGAATTGATATAAATAAAATGATTTTCTTCTGGTAGTGTCTCATAACAACGAATGATTTTAATAATTCTTCGATTTGTTTCTGTTGTTATTTATGATTCCGTAGTCACAAAGCTGCCGTTATATCGATTCGTTGTATTCTTCGATATGTGATATGGATAAGTTTCCCTTGAATAGTTTTCACTGGAAGTTCTATTGAAACTTTCTTGAACTTCCAGAATCGGTATTTTATAGTTATTCGGATTTGGTCAGCATAATTCAATAAACGAATGAATTTATGAATACACATAGGAATAGAAAGTGATGAAATAAAATAAATAAGAAAAGATTAAACTATTACCGTAACTAAACATACTACATTTTCAAGTGAAAATATCTTCTGACTCAGTTCAAAATATAAATTCAAAATGATCAGTCACTGTGTAGAAAATAACAAATTTTCACAATAACGAGATAAAGGTAACCGTCATATCAGAAGTTGTGACAATCATGGAAGTGTAATCATCATCGATACTGTACCCTTAATATGTGTAATAAGTTAAGAATTTCACCATTCTGTACTTGTACGGATAGTTTTCTGCTATTTTAGATAACGAGCTAAAATCTCGAAGTTCGAACGTAAGAAAGGTATCATATCATCAATACCCTCTATATGAACAAAGCAGTCTAATAGCATCAGAAATCTCCGCAAGTTTTTCAAAGGACAAAACACAAGCACAACAGGAAAATTCTCAAAGCGCTTTAAGAGCGGTGCCAGGGGGAAAGTAGCGATTCACATTGGATTTGAATCGCTGGAGATTAAATCTGGCTCTTTTCTAGATGGAATCCAGCAGATTCAGGATATGCTTGGAGATAGAGCTCCATACATGAGAACAATAATTTAAAAGCATCAAATGTTGCCGAGGTGTGCACAGTTTTCTGTTTCGGAACAGTGTTCAAAGCTTTTGAGAAGCAGCGTTCGCAATTTCAGCTACATGATTGTACCAAGACATATTGGTGTCAATTTAATCCCCAACAAATTGTATTGTATATGTCCTGACATTATGATATCCGGTTCGAAAATATTTATCTCTTTAGAGAAAACTGATGCCTGGGTTTTTGAGGCATTGAATTGAACTTGGTTACTTTCACCTCAATTCGAAATCACTTCTAGATCCTCATTAAGATATGCAATCTCCTGCTGCCGGTGAAGATGTGCATCCGCAGCCGATGTTCTGGAATCCAAATGGAATGACGAGACAACTGTGCTGTCATCAGCAAAACAGTATATTGAATTCTTGTTTTTTTCCAATAAGTCGTTGATATACAATAAAAAGAGGGTGGGAAATAATATGGATCCCTTCATGGGGAAGTAAATACGGATTCCATTCCGTTTTCGCAGACAATGCCGGAGAAGGCAAAGTTGTATGCCTCAGTATGCTAAGGTCTCTGTTATTATTCGAGGAGACCCCATGTAATGGTTCATTCGTATGAAGAAATCGAAATGAAGTGATATCTTCGATTTCAATGTGGACCTTGTGGTCACTTTGCTCAGTATCCTAAACTAATTACATTAAAAACTCTTGAAGAATTTACAGCAATCTCTCAGAACCAATTTCTTATGTAGACACTTCGAACGCAAATACCCACTTCATTAGTGTTTTAGGATTAAATTTAACACAGAATCACTGTTTTTCTGTCTCTCTATAAGTTTTCATGGCCTTTGCTTTCATGTAGGTGCATTTGGCTAGGAATGATTGAGGATGCAAACTCTTTGGAAGTAATTAATTTTTTAAATTTTTTTTTTCAAATTGTTATAACTCCTTTCAAGTCTACTTCAATGCTCCAAGGAGTATAAGATCAGAATAATCATTTTCTAGGCGTAGTATGACTCTATATGTGTTAAAATTAGGACACTTCTGCAACAGATGTTCACAAAACTATTTATATATGCCAATAATATTTTATCCATAAGTAATATTTGACAGAAAATTGTAAGTTTTCAATGAGTCGCATACGCAGTATTTCGCGCCGGTTGGTTGGTTACACTAGCTGATTTCTCTTGACGTATTAAAACTTGAGACACCTGTGAAAATTCTCTCCAATAATCGGTTTTGAAACGTTATCTCTCAATTTTGATAAGTAAACTGTCAGTTTTGATGCGTCACTTGTCAGTTCTGGTTTGTAAACTGCCAGTTGAAAGTTTCTCAAACTGTAACGAAATGTGTAAAAACGTAACTTGGTATTTCAAACGCCAAAAAGTAATATTTGGACGCGTTTCACTTACCATGTAGCAAAATGCGTCTTTAATGAAATTTATTGTGAAAATTCTATAATTATCATGGATAGTATTATTGATTTCCACCAAGTAACGGGTCAGTGCATTCCCAGAAATATATTTACAGTTTTTCTACAAGTACTCATGAAAATAACAAAATATACTCATACAATCAGGTAATACAAGAGCCAAAGCATTGCATCCATGATCCATCAGCATAGAGCTGTCTGGATTTATCTTACCATACTCTTTTTTATGGCTTTTGCTTTCCTTACAGCGCACTAGACGATTTACTATACTCGTATATCTCATCAGTAATTTTAGTGTAACGTTTTATTTGCAACGGATCATTAAGAGGACTCTAATTTATCTTGGTCTGGATAATAAATGGTGCCTTCCTAATATAAATCGTCATCTTCACTTCTCATTGAGAAAATGATGGTGGACTGATGAAAAATACTTTTATTTTGCTATAGTTTATTGATGCTTCATTATAGTATGAATTATATGAATATTACTGTAGTCTTTCCCAACACCAAACCGTTATTTTAAAACATCAACACGTGTTCGATCACCAAGTGATCATCATCAAGAGAAAGACTAAACTAAATATAAATGTTCTCCTTATTTATATCATAGATACACCTTCTAGGTACCTGTGTCTTGAGTGTCTTAGATTAATTTTACAATATTGTCTCATCTACTAGTCTTAAATCAATTTTACAATGTGTCCTTATGTAATAGTCAGGTGATTTACCTGATTTAATAATAGATTTAATAATAAAAATACTATTTTAACATACTATATAGCATACTTTTAGGTACTTGGCCACCATCGTTATTCATGATATTATTATGTTTACTTATTTCTATACTCTCTTAGTCATCTAGAAGCCTATGAGAGTGTAGTATTTGTCCACCATCGTTATTCATAAAATTATTATGTTTACTCATTTGTACACTCTCATAGGCATCTTAGATGCCTGTTGTTGTTAACTTGTATAACTAATCTTAATAAACTAAAGTCTATGGAATGGTTTTGTTGCAAAATATGATGGGCGACTGCTGATTTTTATGGTCTTCCATATTTTAGTGTTCCTTATATCTTATTTTAATAGATCTTTTTGTCTGACCATAATATTTTGCAGTCCTTACATTTAATTTCGTAAATTCCAGACTTTTTCAAATTATCCTCAAAGGCTCTGTAATGTAGGACTGTTTTACAAACCACCTTCATACCTAGTTCCTAGAAAATCTTTCCAAAGTTCTTCGTGTATTGGTGGTATGGAACTGGGATATATTCATCTTGGTTTTCGTCGTTTTTAAAAGTCGAGATTTCGTTCATTCTCAACCTAAACTTTTTCTTCCTTATTATATCATCTACAATACCCCTCGAGAAACCGTTACTCGCTGCTATTTCCTGTATTGTACGTTTTTCTTTTGTGTGAGGGAAAAAGTCAAAAGACGGTGCAACTTCCATTTCTTGACGTTTTGGTAATGAGAAGCCAATATGGAGGGCTAGAATACCATGTATTTAGTATAAATAATGATAACATTGTAAGTATATTTTGATCTCCTTCTTGAAAATGATCACTTGGTGATCGAAACACATGTCAAAGTATTAAAATAACGGTTTGGTGTTGGGAAAAAACTACAGTAATATTCATTACTACACCGAAGGTTCCAAACAGTGCATCACAAGTATAGTATGAATTCTCAATAAGTCTTTTGTGACTGGCATGAACAGACAACCATTATTGTCAAATGTATATAACATAAAACCTTCACAAACATAAATTATAAGATAACAAAAAACGTGATGGCAACTTCCGGTATCACCAGTAGCGCTATTAACTTTGAGTATTTTGAGTATTGTTGATAGACCACATACAGTGTGTCTCACTTCTCACGGAAACACCACCGTATCTTCCGTAATATTCGAGGTAGAAAAATGAAACTCTCTGGACTGATGGAAATGCTCAAAATGAACCTACCACCTGAATGGGGTTGGCCAAAGTGATATACACTCTCCGCCACTCGCGATGGAACACCCCATTTTTACGGTAAAACATATTAGGGGGCAAAATAGGCTCAAAATTCTTTCAGATTCGTGATCAGGAC
>WOGO01002501.1:0-15724 GCA_015342085.1 Leptinotarsa defecta | reverse complement strand
CTTCACCAAACAACAACCAATAAAAAAAGCAATTAATACGTCATAGTGGTGGGGGGAGGCCGAGAATCAGCTGTAAACAACTACTAACTGATTTGGCCAATGGTCGTATTTGATGAGGTTTAAAGTGTAGATCACTGAGCCATTGATACCTGTATACGGTTATATTATCTTAAAGTAACATACAAAATAACGCGTTTTGAAAACATTATTTTTTTACTCACTAGAGGGTGTTTCATCATATAACGAACAAGATCAAATATAAGGCAAAAAGGTCTTTTGGAAATATCTGTCTTACATCTGGAATTTAGCCACATATCATTGTTGCTAGACTTTTAGAAAGCCTAACCATTTCCTCATTGAAATCGGTGATCAGTTTCATAGAATGCTCAACTTGATTTTGAATAATTTGAACAATTTCCTCAAAAATAAAAACGAATAAAAGAATCTCCTCGGCAAAGGTATTGCACAGACTGAATATTCCTAAATGAAAGTAAAATATACACTTTTTCAAAAGCAATTAATCAAAAGGAAATTCATTAAAACCGTGGTAGCTATTGACTTATAATTATGCTCTGAAACTATTTTACGTCGACGATGATTAGGAAATAAATCAACAAACAAAAATAGAGTTAACTAGTTTAGTGATCCAATAATTTTTCTGAAAAAGGGATTGGTTAGGTAACAAGATCAATTTTTTCGTAAAAAAACACTTTTTTGCTTGTCGACGTTTAGAATTCAATAAAATTCTTCTTCAGGGCTCGAAAAGTAGTTTTTTCGTGTTGTAGTATTATCATCAACACGAAAAAACTACTTTTCGACATTTGCTAAGAAAATTAAATTATGCCAGGTGGGATCAATAAACGCCATGGTTGGTATATTCCAAGCGACTGAAGGAAGCTCTTTTCAAACACTATGTTTTATTCCCTCCTGTCACTGGGACTGAGGGGTATTGGGATCATTTATGATTAGGCCATTCACGAAGTTCAAGGCTACGCACGAAGACCGCAGTAAACATGTTTCCACCAACTTCCACAAAACTGCAACACTTAATGCAAAGGCTTTTCTCGAAAATGTGTCTGTGAATGTCCAATTGCAGAATTCTCACCAAAAAACTATCGAAGAAAACAGACAAATATTGTCATAGATTATTTCCTGTATATTCTTCGATTTGTTGAATTTGCGAATTGATTCTGGCGACAAAAAATTGAAGAATCACCCGGGAAAGTGTCATCGAAATGCACATTACACGTCGCCAATCATACAAAATGAATTGATAGGTTTGTGTGAGGAAGTTATTAGGAAAAACTTAATAAATTATGTTAAAAAATATAAGGCTTACGTAGTCTTAGCTGATGAATCAGCGGACATAGCAGGGAAAAACAGCCATCTATCGGCTTGCGTTTCTACGATGAAAGTCAAGGACAAATTCCAATTGACAGATTTTGGGTTAGCTAATATTTTCCACCAGAATGTTGTGTAGGATTTGGTTTTGATGGCTGTTCCACAATGGCAGACAAAGATGGTGGCCTACAAGCAATTTTGAGGAAAAAGTATTTCAAAGTATTACATTTTCATTGCTCAAGCCACAAACTCAATCTTGTGGTGAACGATGCAAATATTGTACCGTAAATTAGAAACACTATTGCCATTATAAAGGATACTATAACATTTTTCAGAGAATCGACTGCTCGTAGGAACTCAGTTTCGAGTCTATCGCGATTGTGTGAAACCAGATGGTCAGAAAAATATAAAAGCATTCGAAAATTCTCACAAAATTTCCCTGAGCTTGTCAAAGCCCTACAAAGACTATCCGTCGAGGGAAACAACGCCACAAGAAAATCTGCTTATCAGTTACATTCAGCGGTTACGAAACCCTCTTTCATTGTTGTCGTAATCACAATTTCAAAGTACTCGGCACTGTTGGAACCAGTAGTTAATGTCTTGCAAGCAAAAATAATGGATTTGATCATGGTGGGAGAACACATAGCAGGAATCCTTGAAGTATTCAAGAAGGACCGTGACGAAGCAGACCGAGTTACTGATGAAATGCTTCAAAAAGTCCAAGACATTGGTAAGGAATAAGAAATTGATATAGTTGTTTCACGTCTTGATCGAAGGCAAAAATACAGGGCAATCCTCCATCAGACACTGATAATGAATACTGAACACGTTCACTCATCATACCGTTTCTTGATTTTCTCACATCATTGTTGAATATTCAATTTTCCCATGAAAATACCCCAGCTTTGTCCTTGACAAAACTGCATCCATTATACAGAGATATAAAAAAGCAGACTCCTTTATAGCGTTTTATGAATTGGATGAGATCACCGCAGAATTGGACCTATGGTTTATCTTATGAAAGAAAAAATGTTTAACTGAGGACAAATTGAAGGATATTGAAGTAACTGACCTTTCAAATGAAGCCAATGTTTTTTCCCCGCCATGAGACAAGATCTTTCAATTCTGATGGCAAATCCACCCACTACGGCGACTGTAGAACGATCCTTCAATACACTTCGAAGAGTGAAGACCTGGCTTATGAGCACGATGGGAGAGAAAAGGTTGACTGGATTATGTTTGATGAGCGTGCATCGGGATTTTGAAAAAAAAAAACTGTGAGGTGGTCGACAAAAAGGTTTTAAAAAAGTTTCAGCAAATCCTAAAAAATTATTAATTATTAGTTTGAAAATTAATGGATAAAAACAATTAAAAAAAATCTTCTGAAGTTTTATTTTGTAACAACTGCCCCGCCCCCTAGATCAGATCCTGGAGACGCCCTTGCTAGAAGATGAAGCTGGAAGTATTTGACATGTTACTAATATAACCTGCTGCGTTTATAATCTATAGGCGAAAGCGTATTATATAATATTAAATATAATATTAGATAAGTATTTGCAGTGTAAAAAATTAGTGAACAGTTGTTTAACTTTCTATTAGAAGAGTTGTAGATAAGTATCTAAATATTCTACAATATACATGGTAGGTATCTAGAAAAATAAAATTGTTTGAAAATATATCTGTCATGACTTTTGAATCACTGATATTTTCCTATACAATCACATATTTTTGAAAATACTTTTCACATATGAATCACATGTGATATGAACCTTTTGCGTAAAATGAATCTTGAAACAATTTCTATTCATCTCTTGATGATGCTAGCTTGGCAAGCGAAACGCGCGTCGGCCACAGTATTTCGTTCTGGTGTGGGAGGAGTGTTTTCGATGCGAGAATTCTCAATTAGAATATCAAGAAAAAATTGTTTGAGTTTGATGCAGTTCTATAAAAAAGATCCTGTTCAAATTATTATTCAATGATAAGAACACATTTTGAAAACATCTCCAAAACAAAAAACTCAAATACGTTTTCATTGAAAATGAATAGATCAACTTTCCAACGTTATTTCTGGCATAACTTCTGAACCATTTGATATATATTCGATACAATCCACACTTCTCTAAAAGTACTTTACTGATATAATTATAATACCGAAAGCAATATATCATCTCATTCCATTCAGAAAAAAAAGTTAACTTCGAAATGTCATATTTCTACTGGACATTGGAGAATATTGATATGCATTGATATCTAAAACTTTTATAAGAAACATTTTTTGATAACTTCAATTTTTCATCTCAAACGTCTAATAGAAGCTTGATGTGGTACACGTTGATATGATATAAGAGAACATTTTCTGTCAAAATATCCTGATAGGACTTCAGATATATGTGCCACGTAGAAATAGATTCATCATCTATTTTCTTTATTCTGAGGATGAAACAATTTTTTAAATGGAATCAATTCAAAAAAGTTTATACTACCTAATAACATGGATAGACAACATCAAATGTAGAAACGTATCAATGAAATTCATTTTGATTTTCACCATAAAATGTTTACAAAATCGCGACACATGTTTCGCTATAGGTACTATAGCTTTTTCAAGCGAAATCTGATTAACTGATTCAAGTTTGAAACATTTTATGTTCTCAGAACATTACTATATTCCACTGTTCGATCAGATGATAATTTCCAATCTAGTTTGACCACCTGCTACAATCAATTCATTAACTAGTAAAAACAGGTAAACACAAGTACAAAAAGGTGAAAAATATAAAACACTCATTCAATACTAAAAATTATGTGTAAGACAAATCAACGAATTGAATATTACGTATTAATTTTTCTAGGGGGAAAAGCATTATTATCTGGTGAGAATATACTGGATAACGGCAAGATATTCAACTGGATTTGATCGTTAATTAGATAATGGGAATTTTTGAACTTATTGATTTTCATAATTTCCAGAAGATCATGTTTCAAACCTCTTTTCTGGAAATGAGAGAAAATTTATTCATTTATTTGTTTATTCCCTATTATTAAAATTAAATATAATGTATATGTAACTTGGAAAATATATGTTTTATGTACATAAATACTATCTATATAAATACTATCAGAACTGTTGGTTCACATATTCATTTTAACGAAGATATATTCAGTAGGTATATTATTCAGTATTGTGTTATAAAATTTTAATGTGGTAAAGACCAATCAATATCTGTTATTTCATTGAATTCATTAGCTAACATCAACTTGGTTGCGAGAGGTGCTCTTAGAGTAGATTTTAACATAGAAATATTAAACATGTGGTATGTCGAGTAAGGCGCGAAAAACATGAAACGGAATCAAGCCTAGGATTTCAGGGGAATCAATACGATTATTGATTATTGAATATTTAATGTATAAATATTAGGAATGACAAACTGCGTCTTTGATCTAACGATAATATTATGAATTCATTTCTTGATCGAGATGTTCGTATATTGAATTGTATTCAGGCCATTTATGATATTTTTCAAAGTAAAGATATCGAAGAAATTTGTTTTCAGCCTTTTCGATTTCTTTTGAAGTAGTTTTGTGTTCTTCTGTCTGTGGTCGCTCCTGATGGATAGTCTGCTTCATGCCCTCGACAAAAGAAAAGTAGATCTGCCAGCGTATGCAGAGGACCTTGTTATCTTGGCAAGATCCACGTCGGAAAGCGTAGCTTGTAATATCTTCCAGAACACGATGGACGTTGTTCACAGTTGGTACCTGAGAGAGGAGATGTCTGTCAATCCTAGTTAAACTGTCATAATCCCCCTAATGGTGAAGATATTCCATGTGAAACGGAGATGAAATATCTTGGCATTGTCCTTTATAAAACCTGGGACACTCACTTCTAAAAAGTTTTACAAAAAGCCAAACTGTCCCTATAGACTTGTCGAGGTTTGTGAGGTATGTGAGCTTTATCAGACCAATGATCACTTATGGTACAATTGCCTGGTGATCGAAGGCTTCATAAATAACGGCCCACGCGAATCTCTTTGACTTACAGAGACATGCTTGTATGTGGTGCCATCAGTACAATACCGTCAGCGGTCATGGAGATCCTTCTAGATCTACCTCCTCTCCACATTTTTCTGAAGAGAGGCTAGAAGGACGCTATTGAACTGTGTGCGGAGAGATTGGAAGAATCCGACCTCATACACAAGTCAATAAAAATATTCTCGGACAGTCAAGCGGCGTTGAAAGTTCTTGGCTCCTACCGAGTAACGTCTAAATTGGTAGCAAATGGCCAATAACGATTCTCCTCAATAGAAATATTTAACAGATTGTCTCTGGTCTGGATTCCTGGCCATACTGGCCTGGAAGGTAATGAGGCTGCTGACTGTCTTGCAAAAGACGGTACTGCAAGCAGCTTCATCGGACCAGAACCTGGCAGAATCTTCCAGGATTGGCTCACTCCAATGCGTTTATTCCCCCTTCGAAGCTTGATACCAAATACTTGTTGGATTACAGTAGGGATGAACTACGATGTCTAACAGGCCTTTTTATAGGCTCTGCATATGAATCATCATATGCAGAGACTCGGACTGTCCTAAGACAGTGTGTGTCCTCTGTTTGGAAAAAGATGAGTTCGGCAAAGCCGTACTCTTACCATCCGACCTGAAAAACCACTCATCATACAAACCAGTCGGCTTCGTTAATAAGCTGGGTTTATTTCGTCGAGTGTGAATAGGTGTGAGCTACAATAAACCTTTGCGAGTTGCGGTGGACCTAACCTAACTTCCTGTCCAAATTATTGAAGCAAACTCCAGTTTCGGTCTAACTGAAGTATAGTAGAGTGATTTGAGTGTATTTATATCATTGGATTCACACGTTTGCCCCATTAAATATCCCAATATACGATTTGCAGATCTTCTCAACAACATTATATGCTATGTGAAGGAAAAAGTATTATTAAAAGTAATGTCTAAGTCTATCACCTCGGTTTTTACATCCAGGACCCCCCCATCGAAATTTATTTACATCT
The DNA here is from genome assembly GCA_015342085.1 of Leptinotarsa defecta. Lineage (NCBI taxonomy): Eukaryota > Metazoa > Arthropoda > Insecta > Coleoptera > Chrysomelidae > Leptinotarsa > Leptinotarsa defecta. The sequence goes on along the minus strand of WOGO01002501.1, from coordinate 9,366 downwards.
TTCAAACGAGATATTGTTAACGTATACCATTTCTTATATTGAAAAATAAGTTATTAGTGTAACCCCAATTCACAATGTTGTTATTGCCTTTTTTGTAATGATACGTAGTCTCTAATAGTTTGAATACGTTTGTAAATTTTGAGATCATATGTAACGGGTGAGTAGCATACGTGGAATTCATTTTTACATTTCGCGAACTATTTCTATGCTTTTTTTATGTTTGGTTCAATATTTTTCAGTTCAACCCATGCAGAACATCGAACATGAACCTCGAAACAATGTATAAACTCCGGATCTATCTGACACCAACTCTTGTCTTGATTTTTTATATGTATGTTCAAATTATAATAGGTTTCGATCGCTTCACTATTTAGGAAATTAGAAATCTTCAAACTAGGTTGTGCCACATTATGTTACGGTTCTATAATTTTTCCCCTCGTCTCTTAGAATCGGGTAAATTTTCTTCAGGAATATTCTGGACTGTTTTGCAATCATTACCATTGTTGATGGCAATTTGTTTTATTAAATTCCGTTCTTTACCAAAATTCACATCCGGCAAACGAATATTCTCTAGTCTGTTACATACATGCTCCACATACTGGTGAATTAATCGCAGTAAATTTTGTAATTACAGCCACAGTATACCAATTCTTGCTAATGTTTTTTCATTATCACCTGTTTTTGTAACCATGAGCAATGTATCGAATCCGAATAATTATTTATTAAATCTTCTTTATACATGGTGTCGGTGGTTATTAAGGCCTACCAAATTTGATCGTAGGCCTCATTACCCTTCATTTTTGTATAAACATTTTTCTATTTGATTTTTCTTCAAATTCTGAAATATATACAAGTATTTACAGTTTTCTGATAGTGTTCATTTCAATGATTACAACTACGATGCCCCCCAAACGTGCATTGAGGTCTGAATATGATTTGGTTTCAGCTGTCCGAGCAATAAAAAAAGGAACGTTGAATGAATAAAGAACTGCTGAGAGATATAGGGTTCCCAAAAGAAATATTAGAGATCATCTTCAGACTGGTAGTTTGGGAAAAGAAATTGGTGGAAAATCCATACTCAGTAACGACCAGGAAACTGCTCAACTAGGATTGCCTATAACACCACACCACGGTTGGTCTATAAATATTGCGAGCTCAACATCATAACTCCAATTCACGTGATGATGTTGGTGGAGGAAACATGAACGTGTTGATGAAAAGTCATCCAGGAGTTTCAAGAACAAAAACTCAGTTCATCGGACTGGCTAGAGCAGCACTGAGGCTCATTAAATTTAATGTTGGTGATCACTTCAAAAGACCGAGTATGACAATATAGATTTGGGAAGTCGTTCAGATAAAAACTACGAGAATGAAAAAGGTTGCCGCCTGATACTCTATTGTCCACGGACTGTTCTCGCGAAGGAAAATACTGAAAGAATGCAATTGAAGTATTTTGAACACGCTGAAAATGTTTCTATCACATGTTGTGTCAATGCACTTGGTGCTATACCTCGAATGAGCGTATTTGAAGAAAAATTATTGAAACCAGAATTATATGTTAATCTGTCACCGAGAACATTAGTAGAAGAATCTTTGAAGAATTTTCGAAGCATCTGGCCAGGTGAAAAAGAACAGGAAAGTGACTTTCAATATTTGATGGGGTAGCTTGTTACTTCAACTCATCCAGTATTGGAGTAAACTGTTTTCCTTCAAATATCACACATGAAATTCAACCCCCCGAGAAAGCCGTCTATCGATCATTTGAACATCATTGAGATGCTGAAGTACATACGTTCATGGACCAGAATTCAGGCAAGAAATCCTTTGAACCCATCAATATTTTCTTTTCGGGTGTCCAAATGAATGCCACACAATAACATTGCAAATGCCTTTGAGTTTGTTTCTATTGATTACGCGGGCTATTCAAGAAATGGAATTTGTTGATGGAGAAAATTCGCAACCAGCCTCTTCATCAAGCCAATGATTTTAAAATCATCGACAATAACACTACAAGAAAATCTGCTCAGCATCAGCTAAGTTAATTTTCTAGAAAGTTTCGCCTTATGGTTCAGAGCAATCCAACTTCTACTATAAATAGTGTATGCCTACACCGATTGAACATTTTGAAAAAAACCCCAACAGTTACAGTTGATTATAGAAGGACTTGAGTCACCAAAAATCTTCTCGACAGGGTGGAAAAACAAAAAATCTAAAAGAAATATAGATACTATATAGAGAGAACCAGGAGAGTTGGTTACGGTTGTGAGGAATATAGGACAGGCAATGTTTTAAATGCGGCAATTGCATTGGTTTAACAACAAATGACACAGATAATTTTGAGTGCCCTGATGTTTGTTGAACAAAAATTTTTTCTGCAATTTTTGAGATTTGATGCATGACTATTTTGTATCTATTTATTATTAGTCTCCATTACCTAATATGCCGATATAAAGGAGATATCCCCCAGTGACCTGTCCATCTTCCTAGAAAGGAAAGAATGGACGATGACCTAGGAGGTCAACTCCTCGGGAGGATGTACAATGGGTCACATATGGCCGAAGTGTTGTGGGCTTACACTCACCCCCCTACTCTACAGATACAGATATGTGGAATTTATTTTTCCATTCTGGAAACTATTTGTGTGTTCCTTTATGCGGGATTTGATTGTTCTTCCAGTTTAACCTATATAAAATATTGGACATAACCCACATGATAATTTATACACTCCCGATTTTTCTGAAACTGAACTTTTATCTTTGTTGTTCTTAATGTGCATGCCTAAGTTGTTGGTTTTGGAAGTAATATTTACACCTTCGTTGTGCAGAAAATCTGAAATATTTGTAGTAGGTTGGCCGAAGTATGTTAAGGTTCTATAACTTCTATCTTTTCGGATTCGGTGAACTTCCTTCAAATCTTGGCTGTATAACTTTTTTGATAATAGAGAATGTATTAGACTGCTATCGTAATCATTATTGACGGCTACTCGTTTTATTGTGTTCAGTTCCTCATTGAAATTTGCCTCTGACAAGGGCACATTTATCAGTCTGTGGATCATATTGTTGAAAGCTGCTACTTTGTGCTGATACGGGTGGGTGGATGTATTATGAATGACAATATCTGTATGTGTCGGTCTACGATAAATTGAAAAATCATGTTTGTTTTTAACTTTTGTTATTGTCAAGTCCAAAAAATTTAAAGAGTTGTCTTTTTCCATCTCCATTGTAAATGTGATAGAAGAGTGGAGAGAATTGATGAAATTAAAAAACTTATTCAACTGTCTGTTCGTCCCTTTGAAACATACCAGATCATCCACATATCTATACCAATAGACGAAACTTCTTACCAGTGGGTTACTGTGTATTCTTCTCTCCAAATCGTCCATGAAAATCTCTGCCAGAATAGGACTAAGAGAGTTTAACAATATGAGGTCTTTGCAGGATGAATCAAAATTTCATTGACTTGGAAGTAATTCTGTGACAAAGAAACCGTAAGCAAGTCTAATATTTTGTGATGGTATTTTTCTCTCAACTTATCTTGTCGTCTCAGGTCAAAAGACGCAATCTCATGTTTTTTGTTTTGTTGACAAATTATTTTTTAGAAGAGAATTTTTGTTTTGAGACGTTTGAGACAGCACAAAAAACAAAAAGCGAAAGTATCCTATTTTGGTGGCAGCAATATATCTTTGGTAGAACCACATTTTTTTTTTCAAAATATGGAACAACGATAAAAATAAAATAAAAACAACAATAAAAGTTAATTGAATTCTTGTGCAATGTATATTTGAAAAAAAAAATCAAATTTGGGGCAAGAAGGATTGATTTCGTGGTGTTATTCTCTCTTTTCATTCTATTTTACCTATCCTTTTCTTCACTTTTGAATCTCAAATAAATCAACACCTCATACAATTCAATTGCATATTGCTAAATAATTTTCTAATTAACATATCTATTTAGTTTGGGTATTCAAATTGGTGAGCATTTTGTAAATTACTCGTGGTTTCTACCCCAAAACGAATAATCTTTTCCAGCATCCTGACCACAAAACTCGACAACATATAAAATCAATGGATTATGGGCCAAACCTTTCTCAGATATACAAGCAGTTTCTACCGTAAGCTGTGACGCGGACTTGAGCTCGAGGTATACGGGGAATTCCTTCTGTAGTCTACATCTTACGATTTCTTAATTATAAAGGTATCCATGCACACGGTGCAATCTGAAACTGAAAACAACAAAATATGCTTTTACAGTACAATAATTCAAACAATTGGCTGATTGGGACTGACAATGATTAGTTTTGCGATAAAAATTCAAAAATAAGCTATTACCTATCTGTAAATGACATGTTAATACAATTTAGTAGTAAATAACTATAGAGAGCAGGAGCGATAAATTTATTTTTAATGCCTTGAGTTGATGTTCTATTTTTTTCAATTATAGTTGGGTTCTTACTCTTGTAAGGGATTCATGTAAGAATGTTATTGAATGTTATTGAAAAAAGATTACTGTGGAATGACACTGTTAGCACACAGTGTCTTGAAAGCTTTCCTGAATGAACTTGAAATTGTTGTTTCGATGACTTTCCCAATACTCTTATTTTTTCAAGGGTAACTACAAAATATGCCTTAAGTAATTATAATATGTGGGCTAATTATCGAAAATTGATTTTGTGTCTTCATAACTATTATAAATTTGAAAAATTAATTATTTAGCACGGTTGTTTACGAAAGAGAATTTCAGGAGCAGTCCAAATGAAAGAAATAATTAATGAATCTTAAAACGTATACACACATACATACACACTCTTATCATCTGTTCGGACGTTTCGGCCTCTGCTTTGAAGCTACTTTCCAGAATCACTTGAAACTGCAGTCGCATGACTCGACGACGGGGTCGTAATCCACATGTCTTTGTGTTTTTGTTCAATGCCAAGTGAAACTGTGTTCAGTGTTCACTTAGAATTCAGAATAGGTGCTCAAAATGACGATCCTTATTCTCCCCTTCATATTTTCCAGTGTGATTGCAGGAGTATCGTCAACCTCATTCTTCAAGTATCCCCATAGAAAAACATTGAGGCGAGTCAAATCTGGTGATTTCGCTGGTGGCCCTATCTTACCAGTTCATTTATTCGGAAATCACATATTCAAAAATTGTCTGACACTGAATTTGAAATTTGCCAGAGCTTCATCCAATTGTAACCGCATACGTTGTCGAATATTCAGCGGCACTTTCTCCACAAGCTTAGGCAGATTATCTCATGAAAATTGTGTTTTCAAGTTTCCATCACAAAATATGGTCCTATAATTCCTCCTCAAACGTTAACAGACCATCCATTCTGGTGACCCGGAGTGCGGAAAAATGAGGATTCAAATCACTATAATAATGGAAGTTGTGTGTGCAAAAAATGTTCATCACCACTAAAACCCAGAACCCATAGGCAAAGTCTATGGAAGTCTATTTCATATAATTCCTGGTGCATCTGAATACGTTTCGGGTGTAATTTATTTTTTTATTACCATAGAAAAGTTCCGTCTGCTTATGCCTGTATCTTTTCCGATCTTACGTTGACTCGTATGAGGGTTTCATATGATTGATCCCATTATGAGAAATTCATTTTATTCATTTCCAAAGATTAAGTTTTGGTGTTTTGGCCTCTTCATAAGCTACACATTCAGTCCTACGAAATGCATGTAGCAATCGTTTGTAAACCATCTCGTTTGGATGATTCCTATCTGGATATTTTTGGGCATACACCCTCGACGCCAAAAGACAGTCGCTAAAATCATATCTATCCGCTCCTGAATGGCATAAGTTCTCATTTTCAGTGGTAATAGTTCAGTAAATGTTTTGAATAACGTAAAACACAATAACTGTTAATGAAAATTCTTTCAACAAGTTGAATAAATGCCGTTTCAATGCTATCTTGATTCAAAGAATGCATTGAAATAAGAACTACTATTTGAAAAAGCCAATATCTGAAAAACTATTCAGGTTAGGTATAGGGAATGCTACTATGAACTGAAAGAGAATTTAATATTACATTGTTCAGACCAAAAAAATACAGGGTGTTCTATTCGAAATAACAGAGTTATTTTTGTCCGAAATTACAAAAAAGTGCTTAGCTAAGCTAAGACTTCGTTACCAAAAAAGGAACACATCACATATGCACCAAGTCACCAAAAGGAGTTAACCGCACATTTTTAACCTGTCACCTGAGCGACCTCTGCAGTTTGCTTTTATTGTTGGGTTTAAAAATGAATTTTTTTACCATTTTAATATTCAGAAAAAATATAATGCACTTGAACAAATAACGAATATTCCCTATTTATTTTATGCACAACGTGTATGGCATCTTTCACCTTGAAAAAAAGTGTAGTTTCGACATGAAACGAATCGTCAGAAAAGTGAGTTCATTGTTGTTCAACACGTCGGTGTCGTCAAAATAATCGCGTAAAAGCACGTACAAGTCACAAAACGAAATAATTTTCATTATCTTTCGATTTGTAAATACATTGAGCGGCGAAAAATATTTTAATTGTTCTGTCATTAACAGGTTAATGATGTGTTGAGATCATCGCGTTCCGGGTGAGTCGATTGTTAATTAAATTTTATTTCTAGATTTCTTGAATGATTTTAATTCATTGATGGGTTAAAATTTTGAATGACATACTTGCGCACATGTCATACTCAAATAAAAATGGATTTCACGAATATTCATTATACATATGAGTACCTAGAACTTGAACTTCAACATTCAATAAGAATTTCGCAAAATTTCTTGGAAAATGATAAGAGTAAAGTGGGGGTGTTGAGACGTGAATCATTTTTTTAATATACCGTCTCAGTTTTCAATATTGACACTGAATATACATTCCAGTCAGTAAAATAGACTTTCCGAATAACAAATATTTCCTCACTGATCACTCAAACATAATAATATTGAAAGAATGATGTACCTACCTGCCTTCACCAGAAAAAAAATTCTTGATGAATGTTTTTCAAAATTGTATCTGTTTTTGTCAGTTATTATAGTATTGGTCAACACTGATGTCAATAATTTTATTAATTTGAGATTACATGAAGATTTACTTCAAATGAAAGTGAAATAAATATATAGGTTCTTCGAATGATGACCTATTTATTTTGTAGAAATTCATATTGAATATAGGATAGGGAAAATAACATCTGTCTAATTTCTACTAAGATTTTCATTTGTATCGACCGGTTTCAGTAAAGACTTCACTTGAGAATGTTTAATGATCGGAAACCGGTCGCAATAAATAAACATCTCAGCATCCTATATCTAAATATATAAGTTAACCAAAACATTTCAAAGTTATTTTTGTTGTTTTGTTGAAAATCCGGGCGGAAGGAATTCGGTCGATAGCCAGTTGAGCAAAATTGTAATTTTGTTCAATAAATCACAATTATTATCATTATTAAAATATGTCTTCGGAAGATAATTCAACATTTATGCGAAATGCTTCTCAGTTTTTACAAATGAAGAATGTTGTCAGTTGTTTGAATGTAAACACATCTCTTACCGCAGTTTTTTTATATATGTATTAAGTTTCATTCACGAATACATACTGAAGTAGTGGGTCATATCGTTCTAAAGATACTACAACGAAATCTATTTCATTCAATTGCAGAAAAATCAGTCGAATTATATCTGAATACTTGGTTCTCTACTGTTTATGATATATACCTAACAAATGTAAAAATTTCTTCATAATATTCATATGCACGAACGAAAGTGACTTCACACAATATCATTCGTTTATTTCAAGTAGCACATAACTGTGTCAATTAAGTTTCACTTGGAATTTCCACTCCATACACTTTTAATATTTTATCGACTAGAAATCTGTGAATTATCAATCATAAACAAATGGAAAATGTATCCGTATAATTCAGTTTCATCCATAATAATAATTATAGAATATTCACAATAAATTTAGATCAAAATGCGTTTCGCTACACGGTAGTTTCATCAGATACTGAAACGACGAACTTTTTGATAATTTTTGAATTTGTTCATTTTCATATTCTCCAACAGGTTGTTTCAAACTTTTCTTTTGGAAATGGAGGGGCTTGAATTCATGGTTGAATCCATGTCCCGCTGTGATTGAATGAGTGGCATATGTGAAATTGATTTTTTCATTCAGAAAACTATTTTTGTGTTCCTTTATGCGGACTTTGAACGTTCTTCCAGTTTGACCTGTATAAAACATCGGACATGACCCACATGATAATTTATACACTCCCGATTTTTCTGACACTGAATTTTTATCTTTGTTATTCTTAATGTGCATGCCTAAGTTGTTGTTGGTTTTGAAAGCAATATTTACTCCTTTGTTGTGCAGAAAATCTGAAATATCTATAGTGGGTTGGCCTAACTAAGTTAAGGGTCTATAACTTTTATCCTCTTCCCTTCGGATTGGTTTAACTTCTTTCAGAGCTTGGCTGTATAACTTTTTCAATGATAAACAATGTATTAGACTGCTATCGTTATCATTGTTGACGGTTATTTGTTTTATGTTCAGTTCTTGATTGAAATTCGCCTATGATAAGGGCACATTTATAAGACCTTCGCAGTGCAAATAAAAAATGTTATTGAATTGGAAGTAATTTTGTGATAAACAAACCATAAGCAAGTCTAATATTTCCTATTCTACTAGAGGATTGATAGACCTTTCGTTTAATAGATTATCTACAAGAGTAATCATTTCATTCGAAAGTATACTGGGAAACAGATTTTCAGATAGATAGATAGATTTATTAGTCCTTCATGCTACATTATGTAGATGGGACAGGTCATATTTCTCAGGTATACTTTAAATGTGTCATTTGAATAAAAAAATAATATGACACACATTGTAAAACAAACACATACATATTAAAATATAAGTAAAAAATAGAAATATATAAATAAACAAAATGTTACGATATATACGTCACAATGGCAGTGATCTGACATTACTAACTTCAAATATAAATTCATCTACTGTGTAGAAACCTTCTTCTGATAGAAACACTTTCAACTCTTTTTAAAAACTTGAGATGGCAGTGTCTTCATATCGCATAGCAGTATATAAAAGAGACGGATACGTAACACGTGTTTCGCCAGATTGATTGCTGGACACTGAAGTGATCAGACGTGCCGTAGCGATCTAGTGTGTTTTACGCCAATTTTCATAGTGAATGATCAGCCGTGCTGTAGTGTTTCTGGCTCGGTGTAGTTTGGTGCGTTGTGTTGTTTTGAGTGAGCGAAAACGTTTCTGGTGAGTACGCTTGAATATTTCATTTCCGATTCTCTCTTGGTGCTCATCAGTTTCTGGAAGTTTCAATACTTTTGTCGAGTCAT
>WOGO01002500.1:0-15725 GCA_015342085.1 Leptinotarsa defecta | reverse complement strand
AGAATTGAAACAAGTAAAATATTCAAAGCCAAGTTACTTTCCGACGTTTCGATTGTTAATATCCACAATCGTCTTCGGGTGATAACTGGACTTATTCCTCTGAGATCTGACTACTTATATAGGTCATTTGAGTCTTTATGTAACTTGGCTTGGAATCTTTTACTTTTTTTAATTTTCATTTCTTGTTAATAATTTTTAATTTTCATCTCTTGTTTTAATTCTCATCAATTGTTTTATTGTTGCTTGTATTTTATTTCATTGTAATGTCAGTTTTTTTGCTTAATATCAGCTATCACTTTTAATTTTTTATAGATTTTTTCAGGGATTTCAAATCAATTTATATCATATTAGACAATGGAAGTCCGAACTAATGAAATGCACCACGAAACATTGTCAACCACCTTCAAACGTCAGTTGTTATCATTTCCTCTTGATGCCAAAACGATGAGTGAACCGATTGATATAAATCTTAGATATAAATGAAACATTAAATGTTAAGTTGAATTTATCACAATAGATTAGTGAAAACCACACCAAAATCATTTGAGCCCTTTTAGAGATTGGCGCTCACAAATGCACAGTCAATCAGACAGCCCGCGGTCAGTTACATTTATTTTATTATATATGATGTACGTTTTATAGATATTTGTTCATTTGTAACAAATTACCCGTAACGTAACCTAGTTGCGGAGACGGAGTACGGAGTGGCATATTATCCGTGACCACTTTGACAAGAAGTGTAACCAAGAAGCATAGAATTTTCCTGGTTTGATCACTTTGACCCCTTCCCCATGTAAAATGTCATATCCAAAACTCTCGACCTACGACACACTTGATGAAGTGTGGCTAGATTGTGGCTCCTCTAGTCGATTGGTTTGTCATGCCTGATTGAAGGACTTCATCAATGTCCTGATTTTTCTCAGGTAAATTATATAGGTTACTAGCGATCCACCCCGGCTCTTCACGGATGCAATGCTGATACTAAATATACATATCAACGCGGGTGATGGCTGGGCCTCCGACGCGCTATTTATAGGCACGCGCCGCCGACCCCCGGCCATTACCGCCGCAACCGCTATGTACCTGCATTTCAAATATGTAATATTCATTTGAATTGAATGTTTTAAAGGGCCATATTGATCTATATTACATGCACAATGTATTTTAGTTACTTAATTGGATAAGGATCAATGCTGTATTGCCTAAAATCGCTACGTTATAAAATAAAGGTTAAAAAATGGTTAGTGTGGGATATCCCTAAGAGATAGAGATATACCATCGCTGACTTTTTTCAACTTTTTTAAAGTGTCCAACCTACTGTATTACATTATTCTGATCTATCTCGTAGGGTTCAGCCAGCGTTTGCAATATAGGCGAAAAAAATGTGACAGCCGGCGAGAAACCACTTTGTTTCATAGTATGTAGTGAAGTGATCTGTGTTAGTTCAAGAATAGCAGAAATTTTGGAAAGATTTGTAGAGTAGTGATAATATTTTTATTATTATACAGAAAATGTTTGTGCAGTCATATTCCATTTCATATTATTTCAGTGAATGTTCTTCTAGATGTGCAGATCAAAGGTGCTTATGATCACGTGTAAACACAATGCATTCATTTATTTTCATACTTGGAAGCATCTTGTCAAATCGTGGTTCAACAATAAACCTGAAAATAAAACAAATACTCGCATTGTTCTTTTATTGGGTATAAAAATTATATTACTGATTTCACGATCACAATGATTCGTGAGAATTGGGTAAGTTGAGTTTTATTACCTATAAGCCATCACTATTAAAAGACTAACAAACATCCGTTTTGAAATATAATTGGAGTTAATGAGCATTCGAGGTACCTAATACTGACCTTGAATATTTTTTAAAAATAATGTCTAATTTCACGTCCATGAGTGTATGCTTTTCAATTGTATTCACTAAAGACAACTAATTTTAGTGATAAGATACAGATGTTTCGGACTATGAACGAGATGGACATGATACAAGTGGCTTGTAAATATTATTAAGTATAGTATTGAGGTCTTAGCTATTTTTGATATGGTTTTTATTGATTGGAATTGATACAATTCAGCTGGAATTGCCATGTACAATATTTTCATTTCGTACAGCAGTTTGCACACTGTTGTTTACTTCTATACTTTGTACGAAAACGCTTAAAGTTTGGTTAAATTATGGTACAAATGTGTGGGTCTAAATTATGAAAATCTGATTTGGTCCGCGAAGCGGCAGGAACACAGTATGGTGTTCTGCTGTTTTATCATATTTCGAACAGAGATGGCATGGCACGCACTATCTTCCGAAATTCCAGGTCTCTTCATATGATGGCAGTGTCATGAAATTAAATTATGAAAATCTGATTTGGTCCGCGTAGCCGCAGGAACACAGTATGGTGTTCTGCTGTTTTATCATATTTCGAACAGAGACGGCATGGCACGTACTATCTTCCGAAATTCCAGGTCTCTTCATATGATGGTAGTGTCATGAAATCCCTACTGTAGTCTAACAATTGTTCCGTGACATTTTCCAAAAAACATATGAATGCCTTGGATTGGGTTAATTCTAATAGATTTCGTAGGTTTGAAGATGTTATTGTATAGTAAAACACGTGTTACGGTTTTGTGAACTGTTCACAGAAAATCTCACAATGAAGTGTTACTCGTGATAAGATATAATCAAACTGAAACAAATACAAGAAAGAAATACAGAAATAAAAAAATGGATGCATCCAAAATCAGATATAGCTCAATGAAAATAAGCCTGCCAAACTCTGGATAGAATATGCATTCCAGAGAATTCATGAAAAAGCGATCGAAAAACTGACTCGTTTTTTCAACCCTGAACTACTGAATAATCACTTTGTTGAGTGCACAATGATGATATTTTGAGTTTGTGTTCAAACATATTGAAAGATAATGGCATATAAAAGTGACATGATGACTATTACATATGATGAAGTTGGAAGCGTTATAAGGCACACTAGGTCTACTAATGCAACAGAAATAGATAATATTAATTTTGAAATGCTGAAAAATGTCATAAGTTACTTGTAGGAATTATCTTGCTAATATCATCAGCTGTTCGTTGGAGATGGAAATTATTTCCAAATTGTTGAAACAATCCATTGTTCACCCTTTGCTAAAAGTACCAGAAGAAAGAAATTTCAAAAATGGTATTTGAATTGTTTTGATATCTTGGGTATGAGAAGTTATCGTATCAAAACTCCATACTTGAATTTGAACCTCATATATAAGCATGAAAGAGGGTCGTAATTGAAAAACTTCCTGAACTCCTTAGTCTTTCTCAATATGCGATCAGCTGGTTAGATTCCTTGGATGTTTCTTGATACTCTGTTGCCTTCCATCTTAGACCTCAAGAATACATTCCGAGAGACATTATGGGTTACTGAAACAGGATTTCCTTATTAAAAAAAATAGAGAAGTTGAATAATTTTCGTATTGAAATGGACCTGTATTGAAACGGATTATCGATGCATCTGATTTTTCATAACTGAACAAACTTGCCCCCTTTTCCAAATTTCCGGAAAACTGTTGTTTCTTATAGAGAATGGGTTGAATAAACTATTTACTCTAGTGGGAGATCAAATCTGTTTTATTTATCATTCTCTCAATGATCAACAACTACAATAATCAAAGTTATGCAAAAAATGTCCAGGTAATGATGGAATGTTTGAATTCCGTAATAAAGTTGAGATTCGTTTCATTAATTAGGTTTATTTCATTTCTGCTGAGACAGGCATGCCGTTGAGTGTATCTTGAACAAGAAAAATGATTTCAATTTTCATTTTGGTAAGTATTATGATTTCACTTATATTTGGGCAGATTTTATATATGAACTTATGCTGTAGTTTACCACATTTAATAGACATCTAATGAATTTTTTGATATGGAGTTGAGTGGTGTGTAGTGAAAATCAAAATGTCATGTATACTTTTTATTCTAATCTAACTCGAAATCTAAAACATAATCTTATCGGTTCAAGCACAAAAAAAATATTATACCATCACTGTTTCATCGTCTGAGACGCTAACATCAAATGTACATATCTGTTAACTTATAATATTTTATTCTGGCGGAAAAATAAAGTAGAACGTTTTACTTCATGTATCTTTATGGTAGACCGTTAATGAGCTTAAGCGGGTTGGTGATTGCATTTGTATTGCACAATACAAACGATTTTTCGATAAGTTGGTAATCTCGAGTTACTCCAGTTCATCTCTGCTGAGTCTAAATCTGGCAAAATCTTCGAAGACGATGTTATCCTCATCGTCGTTAGCGAAGCTTTGTTCGTACCTTCCCTTGTCGATGGACTTCATCTTCTTAATGGCTTGAGCCCGTTCCTTCTCGATGGTGCCGGGAGCGGGATGTAGTAGTTTGAATGGGACGTCTGTGACTAGCTCTCCCCCAAGAGTGCCGCAGTTTAATTTCACCCTCAACGAATAAGATATCACTATACCAATAGCGTCAATGGGACATTTTCCGTCCGGTACCAAAGTGGAGCTGGCCAGATTAGCATCGTCGTCACGAAGACGTCCGTCCAAAGCCACTCCTCGGCGGTCCTTGTTGCTGGAAGCTAGAGGCACCAGGTACACCACTTTGGTAAAACTGGCACCCGGCGTGATAGGGCACCCTTCGCGAGTCTCCAAACTTGCCACGTATTTGGAGAATTGAGCATTTACCATAGTGACCTGAAGAAAAAGAAAGGTAATTGCTATGAATGATTGATATTGAAAAACTGGAAGAAAAGTACTTTCGAAACAACTACCCAGATTTGGTGCTGAAGAGCTGATAAGGCTAGTGTCTTATGGCGGAACATCGGATGACCACCAGTAAGGATGACAGTGTTCCGTGTAACTGAAATTTAACCTCTTTCGTTTAATATATCCTGTAGTAATTCTGTGAATGTTATCTGATTCAATTCCATAACGATTGTTTAGAATATAAACTGAATGGAGAAAAATCTTTTTTGTATAATTCAGTGTTCATATAAAAGTGTTTGTCCGGAAAGTATTTTTCTTTCGTGTAATTCGTGTAGATTACTGAAAAAGAAGTATTTCATAATGATATTTCGCAAATGAATTGAAAAAAATGAAAGTAATATAAAAATAATTTGTCGACCGCAATGAAATTAAAATTCCATAAATAAATCTTCAAAACATAAATTCTGTTAATTTTTTTTGTCGATAATGCCTTTCTTCACAATTAAAAAAAATTAAGAATGAGGTGAAAAATCGATTCATGGCTATCATTTCTAAACCCGTAGTACCCCCAATGTATCAGTTTCATTTTGCAGTACCGAGACATTTCAAATTCTTCTCTCTAATCTCACTTTTCATTTGTTATAATGTTCCAAATGATTGGAATCCAATGATGTGAACATCTTTTTGAATATATGCACATAATTATTTGTACATGGGAATGTAGAATGTTTCATTTGAATAACCGACATTCATAAGCGTGGTTCACAATTAGCATAACATTGAAGATATTTTTTCTAATAGTATATATTCAAATGAACATTCAAAACGAATATGTATACGTAAATTGTTGGATCATGCGACCCTTCTAATTATTTGTTTCATTTTGCCATTTAGCAGGCTGGATTTTTTCAAAATGTATCGTGAATCTCTTAATTTCACACCAATAATTATCATGAACACGAGTTTGACGGTTTGATGGATAACGCAACTACTCAGAACGTTTTAACAAAGATCCACTCGTGTAGTCAGTGACTGAGTAAGCTACTGTGTAGCGAAACGCGTTTTAAATAAAATTTAATGTGGAAATTCTATAATTATTATCATAGATAGTGGATTGAATTTAATTAAGTAACGGGTCAGATTATTATCGCACTCGTTAACCTCAATATTGCATTGGTCATATTGGAATTTCTAGGTCATTCCGACACATCTCTGTCTGATTTCTTTTTGTTAACATGCTAGTGTAACTAGAGGCTCCATATATTACCAGTTTTTTGGATAGCCGATTCAAACACGAATTACGTCAAAGATATGGATGGTCAAAGATAAAAAGAAATTGAAAAAAGCCACTTTTGGAGTATTTAAAGTTGCATAACGATCACTTTACATCGAAGCTTTTCTCCCCTGAGAAATGATCCAAATCAACGTACTCACTACTGTGGGAAATTGACGGATTGGCTTTATTTTACATGCCTCAGAAAAAAGATACCACTTGACAACTATTTCATTTATGCGTTTTTGAGCGTGTTGAACTACAACCTAACCGGACCCTGTATCGCCTGTAACCGAGTTCTGAGTTCGAAATATTCTATTGTGGAGATCTATTTCGGATCCGATCCCTTTTCTGTAGGTGAGTTGAACGAGACGAGTTGTAATATTTATATCGGTGAGGTATTCCTAACATTAACAATGGCAACTTCCTGGGTCGAAAATGCACCCATGTATTTAAGATTTAACTTTGCTAGAAATCGCATGTCAAAAATTAGAGTCATTGATGCACATAAGATTCCGCTTCTGAGGTTTGTCTTTCATACAGGAAAAATCTATTTTCACCCTACTTTTTCAAATTCATTTATTGAGCGTGTTGAGTTTGAAGCCAAATGTGGGATTGCAAAATCAACTAATTTCAAGGCTATCACCCGTTGAAACAGGGTACAACCTGTCCAAAAACTCAAATAACAGTACAAACAATAATTTGGTTTTTTGTGGGTGAATTTTGAAAATAATCCCACTTGATCACCCAATTTTCCAGATTGTGGAACCTACTTTAATGGTGAAGCTATTTAGGAGGAGCCGAATACTGATAACAGAATTATTCTTTCATCATTATAAACATGAACAATCCAAATAAATATGAAATGAATTTGAATGATCATATCTCTTTCTCTTTTCTAAGTCAAAGTTAAATCTAATTTATTCATCAGTCAGCAACCAGATATAATTAGTATTGTATTCGGAAATTTCAATGCCTAGCGTTATACTGATTCTAGTAAATATTTATAACTGACATAATAACCAAGAACTGCCTGCATTAGATTTGAATTTTTTTTCTATTTATATCCAATAATTAAAAAACTCTTTCAAAATGTTACTACTATGATAGTATTAAAAGTTAATTATTATGTGAAGAAGTAATTGATAAACCTTTGCATCCAAAGATGCAAAATAAAATCATTATTATTATCAATAAGTCACTGATCGATTTTGATATTCCTGAAGTGATACTAGTGAGTAGCATTTTTTTTCTTCAAAGCATAATTTCAGTACCAGTTATGGAACTTACTTTTTTACCGGCCATGAAAATGATAATTAAACTATGCGATGTTTCAATGGAGACCGACTCGTTACCATCTTCCCATAAGATATCATTGGATTCACCGTTTGAATATTCGTAACAAATTAAACATAATTTTCCAGTAGCAGTTGTCTAAATTGTAGTGGACTATCATGTATTTGTTCGTTTGTTATTACGAATAGTATTTGTATAAATATCTTCCCCCGTAATATAGCTCGGCAAAGTTTCACACCTTAAAAAATATGTACTCGTATGCAAAAACTAGTTTCTCTACTATAAAATGATGCTAGCTTGGATAGCGAAACGCGCCTCAAGGGACAGTATTTTTGTTCTGGTGTGAGAAAAGTGTGCTTAATAGAGTACTTCACTCATTGACTCACCTCGCAGTGCTGGACAACGTAGACCTTAATATTGCGCACTTGCTTCCTGGAGTTATTGCTGATCATCACATTAGCGCCTATCTTTTCGCCGTGATAGTAGATGTCCTTGTCAAGGGTCACTTCCAGGTTGATCTTTCCGCTGGAGAAAGTGAAGCCTTTGGAGATCAGAGAGCTAGGAAGGCGACTGGCTCCCTTCGCAGGGGGAGCGAATTGTAGTTTCTTGATCGCCAGCTGGACGGTGCTGCGTTTGCTTCCTTTATCCTCTTCGTTGGAACCGACGTAGCATTTAACGAAGTATTCGACTCCAAGAGGTTTCCCTTGGTCATCCTCGCCTAATGAAAGTAATCAATGTAAATATTTTTTTCTGATTAACTCGGCCTGAAGATCCATAGTAGTTTACTCAATTTTTATATACCCCTGTAATAACCAGTGACCCAACTCAACAGTAATGGTGATTGGTTTAAATCCAATTGGTCACTAAGTAAACTGTTTGAATTTTTATGTTTGTTGATTTTCATTGCTTCCAAATGAATTAGCTATAAACCTTCATTTTCTTCATGTAAAACTTTGAAAGCACTGTTGAAGATATGGTTTTTTTTCTAAAAGTTGATTTGAATATGTTGAATTTGTTTCATGTCAATTTTTATTTCTAGGGAACTAATTCTGATATGGAAATCATACCCGAAACTTCACCTCCTGCGGCCAGCAACTACCCCCTTTTTATTTCAATGGCATAGGGGGTCGGGTGATACATCACTTGAAAGGCCTTTTGTCCCTCTATTACCTCAGAATTTTTTTTCGAAATTGGTTCATTAGTTATTGAGAAATTAAATGTTGAACATTTTATTTGAGAAAAAAAAAACAAAATTCGCTGTCGTTCATTTTTATGAGGAAATCAACAACAAATAATATCAGTGGAAACAAAATCAACGGTAGCCAAGCGGTTCAACGTGGGTGCTTTGTTCACTCGTTCGAATTGACTGCCGTGTTGGTCGGTGGTTGAAGCCCTAGTTTGAACGATTGATATTCACCTGCTATCGTCCAACCCGTGTTAGGAGGCACACGTTAAAAGGTAAGACCTCGTCAGTCCTTATCGCCTTCTTCGCCTTTCGCCTTCTGAAGGTTGTCGTTCGTAGGAGTGCGACACCTGATTAACGGAAAAACATTTTTTAAACAGATTTAAACAGATTATTCAAGTTATCTCGAGTCAGCAATCGGCATTCCCGAACAATTCTCAATGTCGCAGGTCTTCTAGATTTGTAGGTTTAGTAGAGTACACTTTCAACTTCAGGTGTCCCCACAGAAAGAAGTCCATCAGTGTGAGATCAGGTGATCTAGCTTGCCACTTCACTGGACCCCTTCTGCCGATCCAACGCATTGGAAAATCTTTGTCAAAAAACTGTATCACCGGAACATCAAAATATGGGGGAGCACCATTCTGCTGGAATGTTATTTTATATTCTACTAAATTGTCATCCTTTTCTAAAATGTGTATGATCATAGGATCTACACAATCTCCTAATAGATTAAAGTATGTGTCTCCATTGAGATTACCTTCAATGAAGAATGCTGGCCCAGACATTTAATTTTTGTGGAGTTTGCGAATGTGTTTCCATCACCAAATGAGGATTCACATCGCATCAGTAACGACAACTATGTCTATTCACTTCACCATTCAACATGAAAGAACTTTCGTCTGAAAAACATATATAATAGGTTTGGGTTATTGGTCAATTTTCCGCTGAACACCTCATAAAACTGAAGTCGACGATCAGGATCATCTTCTTTCAATTTCTGAACTGATCTTATTTTGAAAGGATGGAATTTGTAGGCTTTCAAAATCCAAAAAACACTAGTAGCTGATACAGCAGACATTTTAGCTACTTATCCAACTCCAACTAACTCCGTCATATCTGACAGGACGGAATACTTCATGTTTTCTGTTGTGAACAGAACCTAAAGTTCGAAACTTATCCATTAACTGTTTAACGTATTGATGGCTCACGTTGTGGTCTGGATAATTCGTAGTCTTGCAGCCGCTTTAGCACATTCATTATTTCAATAATAAGTTGCAACAATTTCCATTCTTCCTTCAATAGAATAAACCATGTAGGAACACAGTGAACAAGGATGACTAAATAATAATTCGTGAAGAAGTGACAGTGGCCAACTATCTATTTTTTGTTCTGCGACAACTAGATTCAACAAAACTACCAGTGCAAGAAAAAACTAACAGTGTCGTCCATTTCAAAACGTTTAATGCCAATTAAATAAATTCTACAAATCTAGAAGACCTGCGACGAAAAATTGTTCGGGAATGCCGATTTCTAACTCCGGACATCTTCAATAATGTAAGGAACGATTTCGAAAGTAGACTGTATTATTGTATGGAACTAGATGGAGGTCATTTTGAACATTGTATCCGGTGATTGTGTTGCCTTAAATGAAAGGTTCTACATTTAATTTCTCAATAACGAATGAACCAAATTTGAATAAAAATTACAGAAGTGATAGAAGAACAAAAAACTTTCAAATGATGTATCACTCGACCCCCCATGCCATTGAAAAAGATAGGAGGGATAGTTGTTGACCGCAGGGGTGTGAAGTTTCGGGTTTAAGAATTAGTCCCCTAGTAATGAAAATTGATGTGCTCTTTGAAATTTTCGATTACTTGTCCGTTTCTGACTTACAAGGGGAGTTAAGTTTTCTTTGGAACGCCCTGTATATTCCCTAAAATGTCATAAACACTTACTGTAAAAGAACGTCCAAAACTTCACGATAAATAGCTGAACGAAACGATGACACCTTTGTTGGGAGTAGGTAAACTACTATAATTGAGAAATTTAAATTGTATCCTTACCGGGTTGAAGGGTGACAGAGCAGGGAGACATTTCGGGGAAAGTGAAAGTGAATGGATGAGCATTGGGCCCCAGCTTCTTGGTCAACTTCTCCTGAATAGGCGTCAACTGTTGCTTCTCCTTCTTACATGGTACTATTTGGTCGCAGTCTATGACCATTTCTTTGCTGAACTTGACACCCATAACCTCGTCTTCTTCGCGACCATATCGGTAGAGGGTAAGCACCTGGTGAATAGAAAATTATTTATTAATTGCAAACTAATTTGGTTTGAAGGAATTGGATTTGATTTTCCATCTCAATGTAAGTAAACAAATTGGTTTCGCAGAATTTGAATTCATAGAAAACTTGTTTTTTATCGGTTGCTAATTGATTGACATAAAAACGAGTACTTAATTTTCCTGGTAAAACATTAAAAAGCTTCTCAATATTGATTCTACTGACAACAAACCATTACTCTAGTTGTTTTCGATATTTCCGGTGAAACATATTGCTCATCTACGTCTCAAGTGTGGTAATGACCGCAATTCAAGATGTTCGGGTGTATTTGAGCAAAGCAATAAAGATACCGATATTTGAAAAAACTGAAAGAATAAAGTTCAAACTTTGCAATTGGGCTGACCTTCAACTAGGAATATTTTGTCCCCATCCCCTTTTTCAATCAATAAATTACGCAAATTTCATGTGGCCCACAATCTCTGTGATGGTACTGTTGAACATACAGACAAAGATTCCTGTGAAATAAAAATCTATTTTAGAAGAGCAAATATTGTTTTGTGAGAATGTTATTGATGCCCTGGGTATTTTAAAATTACTTTCGTATTGAAGTATCTTTGTGGATAAAATCGGTGCTAATATAGAATCTGGGAAAGATACTTTTCTATACCAGGAGTTACAAACGATGGATCGTCGATATTTTCGAAGAAAGAAAGTCCATTCTAGTACGCAATGTGGTTTTTGAAATATGATTTTTTCTTCAGTTCTTTAGTTTTGAATTAACTTTGATTTGAGCCATATATCCCGCATCATCTATGCGAAATTGAGATGGAGGATAAAGAACCTTTGTCGGGTAGCGACAGATTATATTATTTCTAAAGTGTCTTATCAAAAAGTACAGTTTTATCAATGAAATAAGAAAATTGTTAGCGCTGTTGCAATATATTATTAGGCTACGAGTGTACCAAAGCATGTCACGACTTGTTATTAAAACAAGTTTTGGATGCCTCATGCCAAAATACAGTAACTGATTACTCATCATCTTTCACCATTTCTGAATATATAACAGAGAACCAGTCCAGAGGCATAGCATAATCAATTTTTTTTTCAAGGACAAAAACACAAGCACTGAAAGTCCTTAAGGCGTTTCAAGAGCGATGCCTGTGCGAAAGTAGCAATTCACATTGTTTTTTCCACAAAAACCAAGTTCTCCAAATGAAAAAGATCTTGAACAGTGAAGTTCGAGGTGTAGTGAGTTGAACCTCAAAACGATGAACAGCCGGTGCGTCGCGTATTTCTGATATGAACCGCTCTTTGTGGAATCAAATATGTCAAGTCACTGGAACACTTTCTGTGAAAGTATCTATAGAAAAAAGACAAATCTTTCTTCGATGTTCCAGACTATGAAGGTTGCAAGTGATGTTCGCGTCTCCAATCAGGCAGATGGCTATGTTCTGGATAGAATCCAGCAGCTTCATGGTATGCTTAGAAACGGAGCTCCATACATGAGAACAATACTCCAAAGAAGGTCTGATCTGATCGGAGTTGTTTGTCCTGACATTATTATATCCGGTTCGGAAACATTTATCTTTTTGGATCAAACCGATGCCTGGGTTTTTGTGCTATTGAATTGAACCTGGTTACTTTCACCCCAATTTGAAATCACTTCTAGATCCTCATTAAGATATGCAACCTCCTGCTGCTGGTGGAGATGTGCGTCCGCAGCCGATGTCTTAGAATTCAAATGGAATAACGAGACAAGTGTGCTGTCGTCAGCAAAGGAATATATTAGAGTTGGCGAGAAGGTTGAAGACAATATGGATCCTTGAGGGACACCAGCGTTGATGGTAGCAGTATTCGAGAGATATCCATCGACGGCCACTTGCAGGAAACGTTTTTTCAGGAAGCTGGAGAGCCATACTCAGAAATGATCCGACAAGCCATAGCATCGAAGTTTGGCCAGCAAACCCACATGCCATACACAGTCAAAGGCCTTGGAAATATGAAGCGCAACAGCTATTGATACTCCATGTTCCTCGATTACGTTATTCCAAATGTGACATACGATAGAAGGTCGCCTCTTTATCTTTGTTTCCAAAAGAAATATAGATGATCGCAAAATACCGTTTCTACTCCTTCTGTTACCATTGTCTTGTTTGTCATTGTCAATTTTCACAAGCTGTGTTTTGGCACGGAGTAGCCGTTTTGCTCGAAATGTTCTGGACACATGATTCTGTTTTCATTGAGTTACCGATCTTTGCCACTATGTCGTTCAACATCATGAACTAGCAAAATTTTACACAATTCAACGCATGATTTTTTTTCTATAAGATTATTTCTTTCAGTAACTTTTGAAATATTAAACCAAAATCCTGTTAATTTTTAAGAAATGTCATCGTTACTCCCAAGAGTTCTAGCTTAATAACGTTGAACTCATCAGTGAATTGAAACAGTTTTCGAGTAACAACTCAAAAATATGACAGTGCTAAGATATCTAATAAAGATACTTTCCTCACACCAGAACAATTTTACCTTCACTGTTTGGTAAGCAACCATAACTTACTCTTTTCCTGGAGATGTTGGTATTTCAGAGATAGTCAGCGACTGGATTAGTAACATTATAACAGTATCTGTAGATGCTGGAAAAAACTTTCCTTCCAGTACAACTTACAGAAATGTTCAATATCATTAAGAAAAATACAAACAGTTTTAATAGATCAGTCGAATGATCATTATTATATTATTAAATATATAACAGAAGCACAAGAATATTTCTTTGCCTCCCTCGCATGCATACATTTCACTATTTTCTTTTCTAAATAGAACGTCTTGTATGATAATAGGATAATACTAGACAATCTGTATATATTTCTAGCAACTCTTTTTAAAAGTCTACTAACCTGTCCAAATACCTTTCTGCCCTGAAGGTAGCCATCTTCAACAACGACCACGCCATCTATTGGATCAGTTCGGGTGAGATGGTCAATGAAGTCTCTCTTGCTCAGATAAACGGTGACCTTACCATTGGGAGTTGTCTTTTTGAAAACTTTAACTGCAACCACCATTTGCGGTTGATTCGAAAAGTACGATTAAACTTTTTTCGCGGTGAACGTTGAAGTTTCGAGTTTATTTTCTGATATTCCACCACCAGAAGTGGAGACGACCAGATCGGTAGGTGTATTTAAATGATTCGATGGGGTTTCTTAAGTGGATTATAATAATTGGATAGTAATATAAGATTTCCTTCGAAGAATATCAAAGCGTTGTGTGGGTGGGATTTGCATATGGCATTGCGTAAAGAATTGTTATTTGTTTCAAAATATGTTAAAGTCTCTACAATAACTAGACATTTAACTTGTTTAATATATGAGTACTGGAACCACTATACTTTCGTTAAAGATGTATGTTGTCCCCTTTTATGTAACGAACATTGGGAAACCGTAACCAAAATTCAAGACATGAATGAACTATCAGTAGCCTTCAAATCAAGGATATTATCTTGATATCTTAATGTCACAGATACCAGGAATACGGAGTTCCTGGGGCCACTGCTCAAATCAAATTATAAAATTTATTTATTAGTTTCGCAGATGTTCTAGTTTCTAGTTACAAGATGGCAAAGTTGAACGGGATTACATGTCAAATGTCTAAAAGTCGTCGTTATATTCGAGTCATCGTTATAATCGAAATTTTCTAATGGCAAGGATATAATTCGTTCACTATTTCTGATCAACTGTATAGTTCGCAACTTTTAAAACATTGAAATAGAAAACAAAGCTAGACTTGCAAAGTTTCTAACAGTTGGTTTCTTGGGATGATCTATTTTTTGTTGAATGGTAAACAATACTTGATTATCAAAACGAAATCGAGAAATCAAAATAATTGTGAAGTCATATGCTAAATAAGTATCTATACGATGAGCAACTTGAAATACAAAATGCTCCAGAAACAGCAATTATGACAGTCGTGATCGAAATATAACAAAATTAAGTCCAAATATTTCAATGACATTTGATCAATCAGTATTGTGTAACATCGGTAAAAGAAAATATTCACACCACCAAGTTATACTTGGTGGTGAAACATCAGTAAAAGAAAATATTCACACCACACTTTAATGAATATGAAAAAAATCTTATTTTGAAATGAAAATTTCAAAACATATGTTATGGCTTGGAATGGATATCGATAAAAATTACAGTTCTAATAAATATGAAGAACATACTCGTATGTCTAAATAAATGAGGATATGTAAGGTGGCAGTTTCTGACAAAAAAAATTTATTTAATAACATGTTCAATTTCAAAACGTATTCATAAGGTGGCCATCGTAGCTATAATTTAAATATTATCACTTTAATTCGAAAAATCAATTACCGCAACATTAAATATGAATGTGGTGGATGGAATACGTTATGGATGAAAATCCATAACGTATTCAAGTAATACTTTATTTTGAGATTGTCACTGGACAGTTGACAAAACCGCATCACGTGTTTTGCTGTACTATGGCTCCTCATGCGCGTTCATCAATGGCGTGTAAGTATGAATACGCCCGAGAAACCTATTGTATAATGAAACACGTGTTGCGGTTTTGTGAAGAAATGTCCAGTGAAAATCTCACAATGAAGTTCTACTTGAATGAGTGAAGAAGATTCAACCATAAAAGGATCTGGTATTTTTATGAGACATTTTTTCTGAAGTATTGGAAAAAATTCTCGAAGTCGAAGTCAAGAACTGGAAATAGGTCGCATCAGGAGTTAGTGATGATGATGAGGAATGGTGGATGTTATAAAAACACTTTTTTCACAACAGAACTATAGCACGTTTCTCATCAGAACTCAGTGTTACTAGGTTAGGTTAGGTTAGGTCCAAAGTGAGTGGGTCTATTCGACCCTCCACCGCAACCCGCAAGGGTTTACTGTGGCTCACACCTATTCACACTCGACCAAATAAACCCAGCTTCTTA
>WOGO01002498.1:0-15731 GCA_015342085.1 Leptinotarsa defecta | reverse complement strand
ATTAAGTACTGTGTATCTCAAAAACCAGAGCTAATAAAAATTTTTCATTGTTATTTTCGTTTTTATCACCCCAAAATTAGTAGAAATTGACTAATTTACTGTATGAAACATTCAAAAAATATTTTTTTGTTGTGTTGTGTAATTCAATATGTGATAGGTGCGATATTAATCACAGTTCTCAAAATCGCTACTTAAGGATTTTCCTATAGTGCTTGTATTTTACCCTTAAAAAACGAGTTCTCTAATCTACGAAACATGTTCCTTATATACGTATATTCCATGTATATTCCTGTTCTGATAGATTATTTCAAAGCTTTCGATTGAGTTTTCTAGCGGTTGTTTGTTGCCTTACTGACCTTTTGCACATTCCGCCAAAATGTATTTGAATGAGAAACACTAGTTATTAGTTATTATGACAAATCAATCTTAAAAACTCCTTGAAACTTGCGCTGGTGTACCCCAAGGGTCGAATCTTGGAGCTTCAATCTTCATGACTTGCATTTCACAACTTTCAAAATGCTATCAGCATGCTTTACATTCATTCATTTGAATCTACATTCAATTTCTTGAGTGATCAGTGGCAGTAGTCGTGTGTTCAAAAACTAACCAACAAATTTGTTATATTACTTTTCAAAAAATATCGTTCAACAATGTCTCCTTTTAATACTGTTACCATTTTATTTGGTAGAATAGCAACGGTAGTATCAATCTTAATATAACTGAACGCACCAAAAATCTCACAATCGGTACATCTCTACGTTTTCGTCGCATGTTTTACTAATTTTGAAGAGACGATATTGCGACCTGACAATATTAGATTCCTTGTAAATGAAAAATTTAATAAAACTGAAGAAATTATTGTTTGATGCTCTTGATCTACTTCACAGAAACTGCGCGGATACTGTGCATGCTAAGCCAAGTCAGAAAAATAAGAATAAAACTACTAAGTACAGAATTTCTTTTTGAGACTTACCACAGAAATTAGAATTCGTGAAACCTTTTCTCATGACACGAGTAGTTAAGATATTCCTCTCATGTATTTTATTCATTCAGATAATCACAGTGAAAATCCTTGGTTATCTCCATCACATCATCTGTATTCAGAAATAACGGTTCATATGTTCAGTAATAAAATAATTTTTATCATTCTGATAAAGAAAACGTATTTTTTGATATTTTTCACTTTATCGAAATCGCTTTATGCCAATCTCTGTAGTTTTCAGTATAAACCAAAACCGTTCCATCCATGAAAGCTCTGTTTCCTAGATATGATCAGGGGTAGTAGGCCGATTTTGTCAAAAGGTGTTATAGGCAAAGCATATAATTAGATAACAAATCGGTTAGTTTCTTATCGTATAGTGATTTGTTATTCATTTTAGTACAACGTCAGACACCTTCATTTTGCAATACGTCTTTCGAACCGTCATTCACCTCTTTTAGCAAGGGCGAGGGTTTAGTTTTCCGTCAATCACGTAACAAGACTTGATCACACAATGGGCGACATCTAGGTTTGATAATTCGAAAATCAAACTCAAGGAAAACTATTGAATACTGACATAAGAAAGCATAGACACGAACATTCAATTATGCGTTGTTACATATATCTATAGCAATATTCTTTTACAAAAAGGTGAAAGTTACTTCTCCATAGTGACTAGTAAATCTAAAAAAGTACTGTTCAGTGAGCCTATGTAGCAATCTGTTAATTGTGTATAAGAAAATGTGTCCATGCACTTCGACAAAACTGGCTTTTTTTAGAAGTGTTGACTTTTATCCAGCTTATATTCGAGATACCAGAAGTAAAAAGTTGAAAAAACTGAAAAAAAAAAATTCAATAAAAAAAAATCCTGACTGATCAATTCCTTATAAATATATTCAACGTTTCTTATAACAATAGGTTGCACCACAGCACTGGTTGTAGAAATCTACCTGATTCATAATAGAGCATACCCTCCCATACAGCATTTATTCAAATTATTCGTTGACATTACCAGACTTAATATTTCTTCCTCATTATGATATTGTCTTGGATTTCCCAGTTTTGGCCACCATTTTGGGACAATAATACTTTCGAATAATAATTACAAACAAATGAAAAGTAGGAAATCTCTGTGAAATTTGAGATTTATGTATAATCTCATAGATTTATACTTTGCATATTAATGAATAACTGAATAAAACTACCGTAATAACTGAAGTAATTATAGGATTATAGTTTTCGGTGATTTAATGTAAAATATGTCGCCATCTATTTTTACATGAGGTAAACTCAAGTCTCGCAGTCAGTGGCTAGTCAATCGGTACCGGGTATTTAATATAATCTTATGTTAACTACATGACTACTTTCATAATTAAGTATCTACTCTGGCCTTATATGAAGGCGTAGATTTAAAAAACGCCAATTTTCTTGAGCTCGAATTCGGAAAATTATGATAAATAAATTCTTGGAGTGCTGTTAAATTGTGCACTCACTCGGTGAATTTTATTTTCAAAAAATGTGTTGCCCTTGTACGCCTGCCTGAGAATTGACAGATTGTCAGTTGTGAATGAAATTTTCAAAATTAGAAAATTGAAAAACATATGTAGAGGATATTCCACGACAAATTATAATTGGGAAATAAAAAAAATGGAAAAAACATAAAATATACAATATATTTTATTATTTTCTTTTATTAAAAATGTAGGAGCACCGCAGAAAAATCATTAAAACATTCCCAAAGAGAAATCTATGCGAAAGAAGCCTATTACATTGGATTTGAATATCTGTATTCCACAAGAAAGCTATTCTCCAAATGGATGTGTTCTTAAAACATGAGCTGTAGGTATTGAATTGAAGAAATGAACCTCGAAACGGTAGTCAAAGGTAATTTGCTGGGAATTTTCAAAATGAATTAGACATTATTTTGAATACCAGAACTGCAACACTGTTCTCGACGCAACTTGATTTGGGAAACGTACCTACGCCAAAACGAGTATTGTCTGGTGTTATTTCATTTGTATCAGTAGACACTCAACAAAGTAATCGATGAACTTAGCGGAATTGTGTGTCCTCACGATATAATGACCGGGTCTGCCATATTTACCTTCTCAGAGAAAACTTAAGGTCCAACTCAAGCCGCAATTTCTTTCAAATCTTCATTGAGATATAATGTTTTTTATTGCCGAAGATTTTTACTAGCAGCTTATACTCGAACATTCAAATGGAAAAAATAACAAATTTGTTGTCATTAAAAAAGTAAAATAGGCGATCTTTTCCAAGAAATCGCTGAAATGATAGACAAATGATTTCATAGTTATTGAGATGAATTTTTCTCAAATGTGATTCAGAAAAAGAATATTGAATGTTATAGAGAAGTCTTCTATCTGTTAGCTTGGATTCAAGTTGAGAGTTCAACCCTGAATTATTAACCGAATAAGCATCTTAAGAATAATTATCAAACTGAAAATTCATAGAATAAAACATTACAGATTACCAACGTTTGATGTATTATTCACTATACATTCGTCACAAAAATCGGATTCCAAATCTGTCTGTTGACAGATTCAAATGACATATAACTGGTCTTTTGTATAATTAATTTGAATGCATTGCCAGCACTCGGCAGCCTAGCCACTTCGTTTTTGAAGTCGAGTCAGCTGTTTGCATGGCCGATTTCAACCAGACTGATAGGAAGGTCAGTGTATTTATTTTTGTGAATACAGCCAAATAATGTATCGTTATATTATGTGAAGCTAGTTCTAGAAAAAACTGTGATTGGATGATCTATAAAAAACTGTCGCCTATCACTCAAAAGCGTCTCCAATAGGTAAGTGTTTTTATAATAACCTGACATTTTTCATTATCTGTTTCTTCAAGTATTGATATCTTCTTCAAACACTTCACAATGGGTGTTTATAACTGAACACATGCCTTTTCATCTGTGTATTAATTATGGAATGTAGAAAGAGTGTTTATGAGATAAAATCTGTCATGACAAGATGATTAATTGCACACAAAGCAGGGAAACTCAAAATCAACAAATAAATGTTCCAGTTTTATTAATATATTAGTTTTCTACGATCGGTCTTTAAGTGATTACTTTGTTACATTTGAAACAATAAGTGTATCTATTCAATAACTTTTCTTTGAAGAAATTATTGGTTGGTATCGCAAAATTCTTTGTTTTTTCTAAAACAACTGTCATCATCCAAGACTAAGGGCCACTACAAATACAATAAATTTCATCAAATATAAGAAACTAAGAAAGAATAACTCTCTATCAAACATCAACTTTAAGTTACTCATGATGCCTAACCTGTAAGTGTGCATATTGTGGATTTGAGACCAGGTAAATTGATTCTACAGTCGACTACCATCTTTTCAAGCACTTCAATAAATTTCTTAAGAACCTTCGCCAATTAGGCCCAGGCAAAAAAACCGTCCTCGACTTTTTGGAAAAAAACATATCAATTTTTTAACATAATCTTCTTGCAGCTCTATAGATATAGGCATACTTTGGTAAATATTGGTTTTGAGGGCACCCGGCGATTAAAAAAAAATTGAGTGTACTTACGTATTCTGATGCTTAGATTACTAATCCGAAAGAAAAAAGCGGCGCTCTCCCTTATTTACAAAGTTACGGCCCTTCAAATTTCTGAAAAGGGCAACTTTTCAGCCTTCTTTTTCACAAGATAAACTATTTAAAAACACAAGCATTTAATCACTAGGTCACCTTTACACCTTATTCCTCCTTAATTGACACTTTTCAATTCAACAATCAACATTTTCCTTATAAAAAACTCAATTTAAAAACGAAAGTTTCTTTTGGTTATATTCTTCTATTTCTAGGTTAGTTACTAGTGACATTTCAGAAAAAAGTGGTTGGTATTTGCCGCCGCCTACTATTTCAAATTCGTAGATTTAGATTTTTAGTTTAACGTGAGTGATTAGAAAAACACACAAAATGAAGGCAAAACACATTTGAATTACTTTAGGAATATTGACCGCTTCAGTCGTACCAACTATGCCCTCAACCCTAAAAACGTAAAATACAGAAATATATAACCAAAAAGCAGCTCCATTGTTGAAATGAAAATTGTCAAGGAAGGAGGAATAAGGTGTTAAGGTGACCTAGTAAATAAATGCTTGTGTTTTTGAATAGTTATATTGTGAAAAAGAAGGCTGATAAGTTCCCTTTTCTGAACTTTGAAGGGACGTAACTTTGTAAATAAAGGAGAGCGCCGCTTTTTTCTTTCGGATTCGTAATCTACACATCAACATACGTAAGTACACTCAAACATTTTTTCAAAATCACCGGGTGCCCTCAAAATGAATATTTACCCTTTTCACTGATAGTGATGCTTTGTTCTCGAGAAACATAACATGTTTATGATAGAGAATTTGAAACGTTAACTCCAACTGGAATTTCAGGAACTATCGGGATTATAATGCTACCGCTTCTTCCAAAATCTTTGTTGCGGCGACCTCTTACAACCATAGGATAATTCGAAGAATCCATTTAATGAATAGACATGGGTTCTACTTCAATATTCGATAATTTTTTGCACTGAAATTTCAGACGTCAAACTGACATTTGACTGTAGTATTGTATACATCTCAAAAATAATAATATTATTTATTCACATGCTTTTTCTACTACCATAATGATACATTTCATAACATATCCATTGCAATCGATAGAGGCTAAAGATAAAACATGATAAAAAGTACTTTTGATTATAACAGCTCTTCGTTATTCGTTATTCTACTATAATAAATATTCATTAAAATAGACATACTGAAAGCAATGGAATTGAAATCTGAAAAGACGAATCTGTTCAATATATCACGAATGATTTGCTACACAGAATTTGAAAAAATGGATACTCACAGAGATTTTGCTGTTAAACAATGGGCAGCTGTCAACACGTAATTTTCACTGATCAGGCTTCCCCCGCATAACCACTGTTGTTGGTTTTGTTTTCCATAGCCCAAAGCCGCCTTTATAGTGAAATTCATGAAATGGAAATGAAGATTTCAAAGAAAATCATTCATTCATAACAGATCTTACCATATGAGGAAATTCTTTCTCTCTCGAATTTTCACCGCCAATGATGAAAACTTGAACTTTAGTTTTTCTAGTTGTTCTTTTGCCAATATTGTAATACTCTGAACACTCTGAAAACAGAAGCTTTGAATAGAAACCCTGGTGACAAATGTGAATAACATAGAGGGTGGTCTCAGAAGTACTCGGCCCAACAAAAGAAACACAAAATTTTGGAAAAAAATTATTTATTTTTCAACGTAATCTTCTTGCAGCCCTATACAAATTTTTTCAGCGACCTTCAATGAATTTGATACCATTTTTATAATAAGAACTGTCTTGCTCCTCAAAATAGCCATTAACTGCCGACATCACTTCTACATTGTTGGAAAATATGAGCCAAATTTTCAAGTTCAGTAACAGAAAATAATCCGAGAGGGATAAATCTGGCGAAAACGGTGCATGAGGTAGCGATTCAAAGTTCATTTCGTCAGTTTTGGACATTGCGATAATGAATTCGTGAGCTGGCTTATTATTGTCTTGATGAAACAACATTTTTTTCTCAGACAAACGCGGCTGTTTTTGCTTGATAGTTCTACTTTTTTTAAGATAGTCAACCGAAATTATCCCACGCGCATCGCAAAACATCGATGACATAACCTTGTCCACAGATTAAACGGTCTTCGCCTCGTTTGAAGATGGTTGACAATATTACATGGTGAATTTCATTACTTCATCCATTGTTCATCCATTTTTTCTCAATATATTGTTATTTTGAGCTATTCATTTCAATTTATTTTTTCAGGAATTTCAAATCATATCAAATCTCGTTAGACAATGGAGATCAGTTCTCCCTTTTGAGTCCACTGTTTTGATTGTTCTTTTATCTCGGGTGTAAAGTGATGGACCCACGTTTCATGCATAATTATGGAACTAAGCAACAATTCTGCTTTGTTGCTGTGTAACTTTGTTAAACACTCAATTGAAACATCTTCACAACGCTGTTTTTGCTCGAGGGTGAGCAAACGCGGCACCCATCTTGCACACAACTTTCTCATGTCCCAATTTTCAGATGATATACGGTGTACCGCACTTTTTGAAATGCCTACTGAGTCTGCTAGCTCGCGCATTCCCAGTACGCCTTTGTAGATTTTCTTCACCGTTTCTGGAGTCGTCACCTCATTTGGTCGACCACTGCGATGCTCGTCTTGACAGTTCGTACGGCCTCGTTTAAACTCTGCTACTCTATATTTTACTGTTGTAAACGAAGAACCATACTCACCCAGAGTAGAATCCAGTTCAGTTTTTTTATTGGTTGGGCTGAATCCTTTCAAATAAAAGTATTGTACCACATTACGATTAAACAAAGATTGAACACCTGGATGGCAAGAAGATTTATGGACTTCTGGCAGAATCTTCTAGGAATGGTTCAATCCAAGGCATTTATTCACCCTTCTAAGCTTGATACCAAACAGTTGTTGGACTACAGTAGGGATAAACGGGCCTTCTTACTCTGTGATTTGAATCATCATATGCAGAGACTCGGACTGTCGGAAGACAGTGTGTGTCGTCTCTGTTTGGAAAATTATGAAACAGCAGAGCACATACCTTGTGCCTGCCCCGCTGGGGACCGAATCAGGTTCTTAGAGTTCGACAGAGCCGTTCTCTTACCATTTGACCTGTAAGTCCACTCACTATACAAACTAATTGGCTTCGAGTTGCGGCGGAGGGTCGGATAGACCCACTTACTTTGAATCTAACCTAACTTAACCTAACCACATTACGATGACCAATTTCTCCATTTTCACAAATTTACAGAAAACGTTCGCTATTGATGGCTGCCAAACAAATACTAAACAACGCATCATCTTTATACGTGAAACATGTGCTTTATAGATTGGTACTTTCTAATAGAATTATATTTTTCAAGCAACTACCGCCATCTCTAGATCAGGCCGTGTATTTCTGGGACCACCCTAGTGATGTAAGTATCAGAATTGTGAATGGTAGTTTGGGAAAAAGCTCTTTGGCTTTCTATTTCTATATCATCGAACTTTAAAACATGTGCATATACTACACTAATAGTTCTTGTATAATACTGAAAAAAAAAATATAAAAAGCTTTTCTCCAAAAAACTGAATCTCCCTCTTCAATTCAAATGTGACTGGTAGGATCAAAATGAATTATAGTTTGAAGTACATGAACGTTTCGACGGTTATGTTTAGATCATCGACAAGTAAATATCCTCCACCGATTCTTCTCATATTTCGGGGATTGTCCACGTCTGAAAATGTTAACGAATTTAAATTATAAGAGTAAATAAATGGGTTTTTCGTTAAATACCTACCTATCGTTTCCATACGGCTCTACGTACCTCAATAAATATTTTCGATAACTTTTATAACAATGTATTCATTCAAGTTGTTAGAGTAAAACATTGGAATTGATTATAGAAATTTTGAAATAACGAAAATTACTTTCCCATAAATTAAAGTGAACACGATCAAATTGTCAATCAGTTTTTACATATTTATTTACAAAATAGGAATATAGGAATATAGAACTATTCAGGATTGAATAAATACACTGAATATATACAATCAACATTCTTGAACAAGGAGCAAATTGTACACTTGAAAATGAAAAATTCACTATAACATGAATGAATGAAAAATGTAATTGATGTTGATAATTTCAAAAAGCGATAATTATCATTATTATAAATTGTTTGTAATTGGTTGACTTTTGTGCCAGAATGAACCATGATACTTACTCTCCTCAAACTTCCTTTTGGGTACAGGAGTTGGTATGGTTACTGGAATACTGGTAGTGGTTGGAACTGTTGTCAGAGGCGATGATGATGACGTTGTCATACCAAAATCGACATCTACTCTGTTCGGATCTGACAAATCAATATAAATAGGGACTTCTGAAACAGTATTTTCAATGGAATCCCCAAAAATTATGTGTTGAGATTGTGGAGACATGCTTATGTTTTCGTTCCCATCAATAATTTCAACTGCTTCTTCGGTGACTTCAGTCACAGGAGGTTCGGAAAAAATGTTTACAGAAACAGATGGAACATTTGATATATTGAAATGTTCGTTTTCTCTTATCACTTCGACAATAACAGTATCTTCAGTGACTTCGGTAACAGGAGGATCAGTAGAAATGTGAATGTTAAAAGTTGGGTTAGATGTGATATTTACAAAAATTTTAATTTCAGAGGGGACTGCAATTCCAGATACTGGAACAGCAAGACTGGTATTCAAAATTTCATTCGGATCCAAAATAATTGTGTTGGTTTCAATTTTTTCATCAGTAGTAGAATCTGAGCATACCACCTGCAAATTTTTGTAACGCGAACACGAAGTTATTGTTTGTTCAGCTGGTTTCTCCACACCCACGTAAGGTTCTACCTCTAAAGAAGATGCGGTATCTACAGAAGATGCTGAAAGTGGAACGACAGAGTCAATTGGAGAGGTACTAGATTGTGTGGTGGCGGAAGAAACAGTAGTTGAAATACCAGTTGTTACTGAACCAGTTGTTGGAGCTGATCCTGGAGTAACTACAAAAGCGGTAGAAGCTGGAGAAAGAGAGACTGTAGAAGGTGAAGAGGTACTCAAAAAAGAAGGTTGGATCATGAATGATTGATTGATAGAAACCAGAAAAGTAGTTATATCTATTGGTGTAGATGTTACTGTAGATATGCTTGGTGGAGTTAATGAACCAGTTAACATAGAAGCAGTATCTATAGTAAGGGGTGTGGGTTTTAATAAATCTGCGCTATTACTTCCTGAAACTCCCACAGTTGAGCTACTCAACATCAGTGATTCATTTATAATGGGAACTATAGGTGAGTTAGAAATTATCGTACCCGTTGTTATGGGAGGCGAAAATGATGGGGAACCTGGCGCCATTGGAGGGTTTGATGCTGATGAGGTACCATTCAACATGAATGATTCGTTCACTGTGAAAACTATAGGTGGGTAAACTACTTGAATGGATGGTACTGAGGCAATAGCTGCAGGAGGTACCGTACCGGTGGATACAGGAGGTGCAACTGTCATTACTGGAGGGTTCAATGCTGACTGCGTCAACATCATACTTTCGTTTATTAGTGTCGTGAATGGAACGGAGCTTGGATGTGGTTGTGGTATGTAATTTGGAGACTCTTCATTGGGCGTCATGATACGAGAACCTGGAAATCATGTATTCATTAACAAAAAAGTAGTATATAGCAAAATTGTATAAAGTAGTACTATAAGCCAGATATTCTCCAAAAGAAATTGGCAATTGACATGAAGATAATGTCACTTGAAAGGGAAAGCGAATAATTTTAAAGACTAGTGCTCTCAATACCGAAATAAAATGATAGCGAAAAATGTATTTTTGTCTTCTAAGGTAACTTTTACTACATTCATACATATTATGCAGTCAACTGAATGTTTCACAGCTTCGTGTGATTTTCCAGTTTGATGGATATGGTCTACGTAGTTATATGCCCGACGTTTCACCTACGACTGCGGTAGATATTATCAAAGACGATAAGGCAACAAATATCAAAGCTTATTGGTTTTTGCCTCTGGTTTGAACTCATGGTGATGATCATAGCTTTGTCCCTCTTGATTTAATAAAATGACCTGATAGGAGAGGTACAGGTAGCATGATTTAATTATCGTTGATTCCTCTTCCTATTTTATTATCGTTGATTCCCTCTTCCTCATCGTGTCTTTGCCCCGAACCATTGTACACAAGGAGATAAAGTCTTCTGTTTACAAAGCAAATCTATCTATCTTTCCCTCTTGTAATACAAAATGAAAAATTAACGCAGCGATGAATTACTGTAATGCAAGAGTGTTCCAAGGTTGTGATTTTGACGGTTATGTTACGTTACATGGCTCAATGGATTCCTTAGTGGCTCGAAGAGTTATTAAATGAAACTACCCAGAACTCGAGACTGATAACCTTAGTAGTTGTTATCGTGGACATCGATTAAAAAAAGCAATGTAACATTAGTTTTAGACGATATATACTTTTTGATTCAGTTTTGTTTTATCCACAGATAAAATGAAATCTCCAAAATCACCATATGTTGATAAGAAAATCATTTTCTGTTTTTAAATTCTTTCTGAAACCGATGGACCTCAGTTTCAACTTGACACAATTTGTTCAAGGTCACTTCAAAAATGTTTTTGTCTAAAATTTGTAGTTATTGATAATTATTTGTTTGTGGTACTCACCACTTCGCTTACTGGAATTAGTCGTACCTGCAAGACAACACAACACAAAAAATGCGAGTGAGATCAACGAGCTGATCATGTTGTGCTAACAACTATAAATGTGGCAAATGTGATAATCTAAGGTGATTAAATGGACACTGTATGGAAGCGATCGGAACGGAAGTATGTAGTTTCAACAGAAAAGGTAATTTTCAGCAATTTGGGTGATATCATGGTTGATATTCAATGGGGAAGAACATGAAACGACCGGCCTTGTTACCATGCATGTTCCTATTGTATTGAAGTTGTCGGGATTTGTTTGTTCTGGGTTTTTCTCTACACAAGGTATGTTTGATGATACTCATCAAATCTGTTGGAATTTATTTCAAAATTTCATTTTGAATTCTTGTATACGTTGATTGATCTTATGATTAGATTATTTTATATAGATTTAAAGACTGCAGGAAATTTTTCAAGACCCTCTGAGAGCGGTGATTAATGCTGGATTTGAATCGCTGGAAATTATATTACATTTCAAAAAACAGTGTCGCTTTTATTCTAGTAAGTTGTTCTGTATTGTTCGATCTATTATGAGTTGAATCTACGAGTTGAGCTACGGCTAGCTGGATTTGCCGCGAACTTCTCAATCGCTTGGGCGGAATCAAGCATGCTAACTAAAACAGTCAAACATGCGAGTATTCCGTGAAAGTAATTGTGTGAGAGAAACAAGTCCAAACTCAACTTTCTTCATACTATGTAAACTGAGAAGATTTGCTAACCTGGCGGTTTTGAAAAGAGCCTACTTTGACTTATTCCACTCTCACATTAATTACGGTGTAATGGGAAAACGCTGTAGACTCTGTGAGAATTTTTAGGCTCCAGATACGAACTTTACGAATAATATCTAAAGCCAATTATAGTGACAGTTGTCGCCCCATATTTGAAAACCTAGAAATACTCACCTTACCGTGTGTTTACATCCCCAATTGTTTGCTGGATATTCATAGAAATAAAGAAAAACTTGAAAAAAATAATTCATATCACAATTATACCACAATTATATCACAATTGACTTCTGAACGAAATACCTGTTTTAAACAGATTTTAAACAGAGTTGAAACAACGTCCTCTACCTCATTAGATTCCTTCAGAACATTTTTGTACAAGTAATCTCAGATGATTTTTCAACTCTCAAAGGAAGCTCTGTGAATATTGAGTATACATGTGAAATGAAAACAACTAGGGGTTGACATTCTTGTCTGTCATAGCGATTAAAAGTAATCAGAGTCCATAATTCACACCACTGTCCACAACACACAATGCCTGGACTAAACTTTTTTGTCCATAAGCTCGTTACGTTCCTCTTCAGTGAAGAAATATACGTTACTCAAAAATAGTAAATAAGTTAATAAGGAAACGTGAATTGGTGGATGTTTTGGATGCTTTCGAAAGTCTGGAAATATATCAAGGGGTAGCATGTGAACATTGAACAATGTTAAATGTCCCATACAGATCATGGTTTACCTTCATATGAATTGCTGTGTTGAAATAATGGGAAAGTTTCACTAGGATATTTCCCGCGAATACCTTTCTGAAATCATTGATGTGTGTCTGAAAGTGATCTCTGTTAGAATTATAGAGGCCAGGTTTTGATCTAAGACTTGGTTGGTGAAACGCCTGTCAAGAAGGGTATTTGTTGATTGCTCCGTATCAAAGATGGGTGACACATGGGAAGAAAAGTCACCTGTTTATCCAGGCTTCCGGAAATTACACTGATCATCGGTTGAGATGCTGAGACGTTCTAAAAATTTGAGAGTGTATGATTTTCTCTTTTGATGAAGTCAACTCTTTCACAATTCAATTATTGAAATGCTGTTGGGAAGTAATATTTGTTATTGTGAGTTTTGAATCCAAAGCGAATGGCGGGTGTTGTTTTTTTGGAAATGGATTGTGGAGTAGAATTCTAATCGTTCGCAACGTATTTTTTTTATAACTGTTGTAGCTGTTGAACCAGCCCTCTATCACCCATCTGTAAAGAAGGTTTCCGTTTTTTTCTGAAAAGGTGCGTTCCTAAAGATATAGGTGCTTGAAGAATATTTGAAACAGTTTAGAAAATTACAGAGTATTCCAAAGCAGCTTACAATATTTCGGAACACCGAGAAACATTAAAAAAACTGAGGTTACGCAAGATAAAGTTCGAGGAATGATACTTTGAAGGAATTCGATTTTCAATTATCGGAAATCATCGACTTCATGTTGAACTACTTTGCACTGACGAGTGGCCAAACAGCCCGAAACCGGTCTGCCAGTGTGTTCCAATGATTGAAAATCTATTACGGCAGTTGTATCGCCAACATCATATGTAGGAATAACTTCAGTGAAGAATCCTGCACTGGTATTAGCCAGTCCTTCGTGGTATCAGCCAGGGAAGTAGTTGTTTTCTGATAGGTGGTCTGAACGAATTGTTCCTCTCGATGATCTAATTTATTTATATAAACAAGTTATATTGAAAATAACTAGGCTGGTGGCAAAATTGTGTGTCAAAAGAAAAGAGCAATAATCAAAATAAATAATGGAAGTGGTAGTACTCATGAATCTTCCAATTCATTAGCTTCCTCCTCCTCCTTGGTTGCACTCTAGGAGGTTGAAACTGCACTCCCCCAACTTCCAGGAAGTAGTAAAATCGTCAGGCGATCGAGTTTCAGAAATTCCTTGCTTACGATATCGAATTGCATAAAATGAAAAGGCTTTTGATAAAGGGTGGCTTTAGAGAATGATTTCAGCTTTGTATCCCCTCTAAATGAGGAAATAACCACTAAAATCACTCGATAGTTGTTAAAAATGGAACACGGCAATTCAATCCCCAGTGCATAAACACACGGTGCTCCTGCCTGAAATCTATTACTACTGATTCGAATTTTATAATATTGGAAATGGTCTAGGCCTCCGTTCAAGAATTGAAATAGTTAATACCACTGTTAGACATCTTTATCCCAGTCATGAGAATATTACACGCAATTTGGCAGCTAATTGTCCGTGCTTGATGCGAAGCGATATTTAAAGTTGACGATGCATCGAGAAACAAACATAGTTGTGAAATTTGCGGAATAATGATTTTGATTTAATTTATCAATTATGTACAGAAACTAGAGAAGTATACTGCAACAAAAGATAGTAGAGTTGCACCACCGCCCTACTTCTTATAAGTAACTTCGTCATACTGCAAATAATCCACACAAAACATTGATAAATGGAACATATAAACCATTCTCTCAAATCACTTCGTCCATTGGTAAAACCCGTGTGGAAATCCGTTCGGTAGTTTCTGACTGACCGACAGACTCGGCAAGGGATTTTGATTTATAATATTTAAGACCGAAGAAACCAACCAAATAATTTATAAAATTATAATGAATCACGTAAAAAATATGAGAATATGAATATAAACACAGTTCTGGTTGAGAATAATGCTCCAATTATGCACTGTTGTTACTTTATCTAGGCCAAACATTATCTTCTATCCATTTAACGTAGGCCGATACCCTGCTGTAAACACCAGGAACATTTTTCGCTAAGCCGCATGACTGTCCGAAAGAAGTAACACCCACTATTTCATACATGCACTTGATGTCAGCTGTTTCTTCATGATATATCTGGAGAGGTCCTCCGGAGTCTCCCTGAAAAAAAGGGGAAAATGCATTTTACTAGAATATCAAAATAGGTATAGTCGAAGTAAACGATATCGTGCATACTTGAAGTTGTCGGCCAAAAAAAACCAACACATAAAAATGAATTGTCTGCGAACTGGTCCACGTGGACCGTAGAATTGCCAGTTCGTATTGGATAAATTTTACTAACCGAGTTTTATGATTGGCTGAAGAGTTATAAAATTAAATTTGAAGTCATGTTACGGTGACGAATGGAAATCGAGAAAAAGGATATGGTTATCGCGGTCCTGTTCAGTTCACGAACTGATCGTGATTTGAGTGTTGAAATTCGATATTGGTGCAGTTATAATTCCTTAACATTTTTGTTATCTTTATAAAATG
The DNA here is from genome assembly GCA_015342085.1 of Leptinotarsa defecta. NCBI lineage: Eukaryota > Metazoa > Arthropoda > Insecta > Coleoptera > Chrysomelidae > Leptinotarsa > Leptinotarsa defecta. The sequence goes on along the minus strand of WOGO01002498.1, from coordinate 437 downwards.
TGGCGTCCTTGGCAAATACTAATAGTAACAACGAGTGTGATGACAATGCAGACTTTTTCCAGTGTAGTGATGCCAATAGCGATGGATAAGATTCAGATGATTTGAATATTGAAACACAGAGAGTATATTTCAATGTATATAAGAATCTATATCTCAAGTTTGGTTTCGAGGGAAACAATCTATTACAAGCAACATCAGATTTGACCAAAATTCCTTTCTTAAATATACGTAAAATTGTCAAAAACAAACCTTATGAACGCAAGACGCGATGTGATACAGGATTACTAAAACCTTTAGGTGTTCATTGAAAAAAACAATATATGACTGTTACAAAAGCAATGAGATTCCTACAACTGAAATCATAAGGAAGAAATTGAATACTTCCGGCCGTAACGTGAGCTGCTGTGACAAAACTCTTCAGAATTGGATACGAAAAC
>WOGO01002497.1:0-15731 GCA_015342085.1 Leptinotarsa defecta | reverse complement strand
CAGACGCTGTCTGATTGTGGAACATAATTCGTGCCGTTAAAAAAGTGACTTATGGAGCACCGTATGGTACTTTGGGATTAGTTTCCGACTCTGGATGGATGACTCGTGAGTTGTTCCCAAGCGTTGTGAGACACTTCATTGAACATACGTCCAGCACAAAAAAAAAACTCTTCTCTCTTGATTTTTGACAATCAAGAGAGTCATCTGACGATAGAAGGAATGAATCTAGCAAAGGAAAATTGAATGATCATTTTGACCTTACCACCGCATACTACCAACAAGATTCAACCGTTAGATGTCTCTGTGTTTTTTTCGTTCAAATTATTCTACAATACCGCCTTACAAATATAGCTTTTAGAACACCCTGAGATACCCGTTTCTATTTTTGATATAGCTGGCTGTTAATGCATTAGAAAAATCGATGAAGCCAGCTAATATAAAATACGGATTTCGAAAAACTGGGATTTATCCTTTCGTTAAATTCATATTTACAGATGACGACTTTGCAATTAGTAGCGTAACTTATAGGAATGTGGATCAAAACAATGAAGAAGCCCGACCACATATAAATCCCAATCGACCATCAACATCAAGCTGTATTGAAAAAAATATTATGTCAGTCTCCTCACTTTCAGCATTAGTTAATTTACACACAACTCCCACAAAAAATCAAAACACCGAAACTTTCGTAAATCCGCAAGAATTCAAAGGATTCCCAAAATCTGAAGAACGAAAGAATCAGAGAAAGAAGAGAGGAAAAGCTAAAAGTATGATCGCTACCGACACTCCAGATAAGATCGCCCTGGAAACTAAACAGATAGAGAGAGAAAAAAAAGCTTGAAGAAGGAAAATATCATGAAAAGAAAAGTAGGATTCGATGAAGACTCAACAGACGAAGAAAATGAGAACGCGGCGATGCTTGTAACTGAAGATTCTGATGATGATATTGATTTTGTAGGAGAAATCGATCCACCACCTCTTCTAGACAAGCTTAATAAAGAGCCAGAAGTTGCCGATTTTATTTTGATAGCATTTATAGACAAAAAGAAAAAAATGTATTACATACATACATTATGTAAAAGAGATAAGGAATGTGAGGTTACATTTATAAGAAAGTCCGTTAAGTATGATAACAGCTTCATTTACCCCGAAATAGAAGACGTCTCTTTGGTATGCCTGGAAAACATTGAGGTTACCAAAACCATCACACGTGGGAACAACAAAACGGCAACAATCAAATTTGAAGTTGATTTTTCAGCCATATGTATGTATGTTCCACAATCAGACAACTGTCCTTTCATTTTTGAACAAACTTTTTTTGAATTATTTTTTTGGTTGATGATGTATGTACTACCATAGAACTTTATGCACGGCCTTAATTTGTATTACTGACAATCATATTTTCGTTTGCTCAATAAATAAGCTTAATATTTAGCAAAACCTATTTTGTGTCTGATTGTGGAACACTCTCCCCTACTCATTTTCAATTCTTCTTTTTTAGTTCTTTCAGGGATTTTAAATTATTTTATATAATATCAGACAATAGAAGTCCGAACTTTTGAAATACATCATAAAATATTGTCAATTACCTTCAAACAGAATCTAGTGTTCTTTTAGAAAAGCGATCCACGTAAATAAAATCCATCTGAGACGCTACACCAGTGTATAGGCATCTGAGTAATCACAGTAAAGCAATAATGATAACAATTTCGAACACTTTACTGATAGGGAAGATATAATAAGTGTTGGGGGTCATAATTTCAGGTGGAAAATAGATCGACATGAAATGAAGATTGATTTTGATGAATTCACAAAAACATATAATGATATTTGAAACTTATTGACATTGTTTCTTGGTACTTGTTATAATTTTCGTCCATTGTGTTATTGTGTTAGCAATAAGATGAAATATATTTTTTATTTATTAACGAATTTCTTGTAATTTTTCAAAATTAAATGAATACAACCTATTTGACTACTTTCGGTTGAACAGAGGTGTGAGAGTTGTATTTGAACGTCAACAGAACTCAAAAACTAGAAGAACACAATTAACTTTTGGTGTGAACCATCCAATTTCATGGTAATAATCTCCCTAGATATATTAGAGATTTTCCATAAGACCACGTCATGAAAATACAAAATGAACATTTTTTTTCTGTTATTCTTATGAAAGCATTATGGAAATAGTTTTAATTAAATAATTTTTATTCCTTATTCAGTTGTGAAATGTCACAATATATTAATAATAATAATTTATTTGTAGTTTCTTATAACATATGAATGAATATAATAATTATCAATTTCTGTTATATCTATAAAACTACAAATGAGACTAGAAACAACATGTACCGAAAGGGTTCTGCTGATCTTAGTTCCAGCCTCAAAGAAGAGAGAGGGCGAGGAGAGAAAAGAGGGAGAGAAAACATGTTTATTGTTCAGACTCAGAATTTTGCAGAAGTATAAAATTTATGAAATCAATGACTTTCTGATTGGCCAGCGATGAATAAGGAAAATTTACTAACTTTATATTTTTGTGGAATATATTTATATTATTATACAAACTACATATGTTATACGTATCGTATTTTTAAAGTGATTTGATGGGGCGACGGGAAAAGTAACCCTTCAAACCTCAAATTTAAAGTATCTACATCACTACGAAATCTTATTTTGTTATACAAATATGATAAACATTCGTTTATTAATATTTTATGGAAGAGGGTAGCCTAGTGTGAAACACGTCTATTTTTCATAGTTAACCATTTGGTTTCTTTAAGTTAACATGAAATTCTGTCATATTTTCTAATACCATATATATACCTTTCAATTCTACAAATGTTTTTTTTTATTCAGACATTAACGGTACACAATATCACAATATGTAAAATAACTCAGCACAAGTGCATTTGTTAATTTTATTTTCAAACTTATCGATAATTGATAAATGACGATGAATACAAATAATTTTCAAACTCATGTAACCTTCCTATAATATGAAAAACAATTTTGTATTGTTACGCTTATAGGTTTTTTCAATAAGTGCTATTCCGCACTACAAAATACAACTCGAGCAACTTGTACTTATACAATAAATATTTTAAAGTCAAGCAGTAGAAATATTCACTAAAACACTTTACTCATTAACTATATCAAATGCGTTATTCTTCATTTTTAATTTCTCAAGAATCGTTATTATATAGGTAGATAAAGTTGAATCTCTGAGAAACTTTTGGATGGTGTGCTCAATGATTCCACAAACATAATCATAACGGGAGGTTTTTGTATCATTTTTGTGACCATTTTTTCACAACTTTTAGGATATCTATTTGAAATCTATTTTTCCGTTAACCAGCTATCGCACCCCTACGAACGACAACCCTCAGAAGTCAAAACTTGTGCGAGCTAAGGATTAACGAGGTCTTACCTTTTAACGTGCAATTCCTAACACGGGTTGAACGATAGCAAGTGAAGATCGACCGTTCAGACTCGAATAGACTGCCGACCAACACGGCAGTCAATTCGAGTGAGTGAACAAAGCACTCACGCCGAACCGCTTGGCTACCGACCGACCAATAATGCAAACATTGGGATATGAAGGTTTTGATTTTTCTTCTTCCTCATCTTCATACAAAAATAAGTGAATGACGGTCTTCATTCCCGTTTTTGAACTCCAAAGAACCCAGTGTATTATAATAGATTGAAAATTGTATTTGTGTGGTTACCAGTAGTTCAGACGTGTCATACTGATATACCTATTCTAGAAGTAATGGTGAATGACAAAAAATATTCTGACCGCTTAGTATCATGGATCTTCTCTTTTGTGATTCTAATGCCTGAAATTCGCATGAATTTTTTCCGCTGTGTGTTATGAGGTATATTTTGGCAGTACTCATTATTTTTCCTATAGACCAATTTCCTGATCTTATCAAAGTTATTTTTGATTGAACATATGATGTTGAAAATAATGGTTTCGAAGGGGATGCAGTATGAAATTGATCCAAAGAAGCACATACAACTGGTCACTATTCAACTAAAGGAAACAATAGCATAAAATTATTAAAATAACTTTATCACAAACCAACTTTTTTGTACTTTCGTAAACTCAACTAGACTATGATACTAACCTTGAACTATTGATCAAACCATTAATTTTGAACCTATATTTAACATTTATAGTAGTTTCCGCATGTTGTCAACCTACATAACGAATTAATGACCCAAAGTTCAGTTCTTAGACTAAACTCGCATTGAAATTTGCATAAAAATATAAGTGACAACGGAAATATCGACCCAATATATTTACATTTCGTTAAAAGTCAAACTACATGAATCGCTACAGTACATAGTACCCTACAGTACATAGAAAAAATTGGTTTACATAATTATAACTACTCTTATCATATTGCTTGCAATTTTTTGAATATTCAAGAGTCAAGAAGTCGAAAACGGTAAGTGTTCGAAGTTACAAAAAACAATAAATTCACATGGATATTCTTTCAGAAGCATACTAGATTGACAACAAACCATTTTGTAGTCACAGTCAAGAAAGTGTTCCTTAGTTTTAGTGGCACAGTCGCCGAAGCGATAATTCTCAATTCAACATCTATCTGTGGAAAGTCTGTTTTCAATTTCAAAGTCCCAGTTGTCGAAATCTTTGCTATCAATATGGAATGGAATTAGCCGATTTTCAAGCATTCCTGTGCAGAAAAATGGTTTGTAAATGTGGATTCAGTCTTCACATTCAGGAAACTGCTCCTGAGTTCATTTATTCTTTGAGAAAAGGTCCTCTCCGTTTGGCTAATATGAAGTTTTGGGCAAGAACCACAAGTCAAAACAGAGGAAAAAACTTGAACGATCAATTTCACTTTAGACCTTTCAAGATACGAAAGGGGCCCACTGTTTGGAAAACTATTCTAACCATAAGTTTTTCGATAGTTTTTTAAAACTACCAAAACTTTAAAGCTACTGAAACTTGAAGAGCTATCGCAGTTTTCGATCAGTTATGATTCTGGAAGTCAGACCTTCTACTATTGTTTGGCTCTGTGTTCCAGCATGAACTTCAATGGAATGGAATGAAATCTTCGTCTGTCCACCTAGGTCGCTTGCTGTTTGGTTATTTCCTGAAGTGGAAGATTCAGGATCATCCCTAGAGCTGAGGTGGAATCTTAACTTCAGATAGAGGAGTTGTTGTGATGTCTGCAACTTGACTCATACTGATATTCTCAATGTGAAAAGTATTAGAACCTTGTTAACCACTCTCCTATTTCTCATATGAGTACTCTATATTCAAGTTAGAAAACTAAAATTGTGGGCAGTTAACTTTAGTCCCCACCTGTGAGTCGTTTGACGTGACATCTCTCCCATGTTTTCAGAAAACGTTCATTCCATTCTTATACACTGTTGAGAGGCAGTGCCTTCGTTCTGGCGTGATTTTAGCCCCATATCTGTTCTGGCCAGCATTGGTACTAAACTCCGCCTTTCTTTTCATTTTGTCTAAGTACTAGTCTTAGATTGGTCCGGAAAATTGTATCACTTCTCTCTGAAAAAAGTATATCTTCACCACCTCGGAGTTGTAGAGGCCCTAGTCCCCATATATTGTCCTCTTGGTGAATGATATATACTGTGATGGTTTGAAGGTCTTTTCTGCTTCTTTCTTTCATCCGACCATTAGGCATTCTTTCACTAACACTGCCAATACCAGTGCTTTATATGGATCACAATACAGAAGGCATTGTAACTTATCCATTCCAAGGTTTTTTAACAGATAGTTCGAATCATGATTATTGGTCATCGGACATATTTACATACAATCTTCTGAGGCCTTCGGCCAGTTTGAATTACATTTCTTTCAGTTGTAGAAACTGAAGGTCAGTTAGCAAGATTTCTGTCATCTTTGGTGATAGTATTTTTATTCCCATAGTCGCACAAAGCTACTTGAGTAATTTCCTGGATTGTTATACGTATTTTACTGAGTAACGATTTCCTCTAAAATATTTGTTTAAACAAGTTGGTTAACAAAAGATTTTGAAGAACTGAATCTGCCAGTGATTTCAAGAATGGACATACACACACCTTTACCTCATGAGTGCTTGGACTTTTTCACAGAAAATATCAAAATATGAGAAAATAGATAGAACTGATCTATACTTGATGAGACACGACTTGCACATTTCGTTAATTCGCCTCATCCAAATTATTGATCTGAAAACTATTTCGGAATCCACCTGACTCCTCGAATGTCCTCGACCTATCCAACCTTCCATCGGAATCCTACCAACAGGATATAGTCGCGTTGGCGAAACTATCCCTGTATGTGGGCGAGAAGAGGGGTTGAATCGAAGGCATCGAGACGGCGACGTCGGCATCGGGTCAGTCAGTTTGCCGACATTTATCGACCGACTCGCTTGCTTCCTTCCCGGTCGAAAAAGTTCGACCACGCGACCACGGACAAATGAGGCCTCCATAGACACATGTTCCACAGAAAAAGGTAGGAACTTTTTGAATATCTTTCATCATTTGTGATTTCTGACGTATTGGGTTAATTTTTCATTGTTGAACTACAAATTCGAAAATTTCGGTCGATGTAATTAAATTTCGTTTCGCGAATATGAGTAATTTTTTTAATTCAATGGAAGCGTCAATAGAGGTTGATGATTATTGTCGAAAATACCAGATAGTGATGGGGAATTTGTTAAATTCATTCCAAATTTCAATTTGGTGTTGGTAACAACCTGAGATGGTAGTTCAGTAGCTTTGTAATAACATTTCATTCGTCATTGATTTTTTTAACAACTTTCCAGAATGATAAAATAGATACCTTACAACTTTCACTTAGAAGCTAAACAATTTTTGAATTCCTGATCTTATTTGTTGGATTTACACTATAGATTATTGAAGTTTTCCGAGGAATTCTATAATTCTGTTATTGTTTTTTTCACGTAGTTTTGATAGAGACGTTATGCAATCACTTGTTCAGAAAGAGATACTCGAGTCATTCTGCAGAGAACATATTCAGTAAAACACTTTCGGAAATTGTTTTTCGGAACGAGTTTAGATCGATGACAAGTTGAAATAGTGAAGTCTCTCAACAAGTTCCGCTTTCCAACGAGTGACCTATTTAGTGTTAGATTATAAATGTAATGCTTGGAATATGCTGGGTGAGCAAATGTCCTGAAACAGAATTAAATGATACTGACGTTAGCGCACTATAGTATTGAAATTAGAAACGAAAAACAACGTGCTTTCTGGTATATTATGTTTTCCAATTTTTCAACAACAATTCAACGTCAGTTCATTATGATTTGAAGATATATTCAAGGTTAAATAAATAATCCATATTATGAGTGACAATCTTGAATATTTTTTTTTTCTTCGACTGACCTAATTGTAGATACCATTTACAATCCATCAGGCTCATATACAGTGTGACCACATCCAAGTTGGCGACATTGCTAACTTCTTCGTTTTGGAAGACTGCGGTTGAACAAGAAAACTAGTATTTTTTTTCGCTTATTGCCGTGGTACTAGTAGAAAAAAATTGAACATCATGTTTTTTTGATTCATTTCAAAAAATATATTTTTATAGATTTTATCCTGAAACCAAAAATAACTCCTTTTTAACATTTCGTCAAGTTTGCCATGAAATTTAAACTCAAAACAAAATAATACATATTCATTGTTCGAATTATTGTAAAAAAAGTAAATTGAATCTTTGAATACATCTCTTTGATCAATTCACTTTACGACACATCATAGCAATTTTTATACATCTCTTTCTTCAGAAATTCCCAGAGTGTAATATCAGGAGAACAGAGATGTTAATGGAGTGATCCTCTGGTAGCAATGAAACGACAATTAAAAAGGGCGATTAAAACATATCAACGTTTAGAGTTTTGTGTGGATATGAATCGTCTTGTTGATAAAACGCACTTTGACGATCAACCATTTTGTAATTATCAAAAATCTCTTTCAATATGTTCACAAGAAACTCCAAACAACGCTTACCTGTTAAAGTACCATCGTAAAAAAACTGATGCAATGAATTTTGACCAATGAGCCTGTACCGTACACTTATTCTGAAACGTATTCTTCACTTACAAAAAACATTTTTCATTAGATTATCATTACTCCAGTAATGAATTTAAAAGTAAGACCCCGTTAATCGTCAGCACGCCGGGTTTCGACTTCTGAGGGTTGTCATTTGTTGGGGATTGACATTTAGTTAACGAAAAAACAGATTTCAACAAATTATCACACAGAGGAACGATAAATACCCTAGAAAAATAAAATTTTGGAACGAAATTTGAAACTTTTTTCTCTCCCAGCTTTCTATATGTGTTACTTGTGCAAATTTCATCACAGAGAAAGTACTAGCAGATCCTCCTGGTTGTACGGCAGCAAAAACTCGTTGAAATCGGAGTATTAGCCCTCAATTGCTGTTTGTTATCTGGCTTATATGCGACCTTCACTAGATAATGGATCTGTTCAACTATAACGGATTAGTAAAATCTCCGTCCCGAGGAGAAATTCCGCCAATAGGAAAGAAGCATCCCATCAATAGAATAACAATGAGGACTCTATTGAGAAGATATATACATGTTTAGCGAATGAATATTTCTTTAAAATTTTTGCGGCCAATACCAGGACAGATATTCGCTTGAATCAAAATTTCCGTGCCAAGCAACAACCACAGAATTTTGGTCCGCAAATTTTTTTTTTTAAATATTATGATCATTTTAGTCTATTAACCATGTCGTCTACCATGGAGATTGGGAAGTGATATGTTTATTCTGAAATTCATATATTAAATGTTGCCGATACCTGATAATGAGGTTGATGAAGCGTTTGGCTTTATTTGTAGGCATTTTCAACTCACAAATACGAAGATGTAAGCTGTAACTGAAAAAAATCTATGAAGTGGATTAAAAATGTATAGATAGTTTTCGAAAAACTTAACATAATAAATAATTGTATTAAACTCCGGTCTTATTTCAAATGGGGTATTTTAGCCGAAGTCAGAAGTAGTTGAAAAAAATTAATGGGAGTGATGGGAGAGGAAAAACACAACAATAAAAATTAATGATTCACTATTAAAAGTGGAATGGAAAAACATAAGTGATACCAGCAAAGAATAAAGATGTAGTGAAATAAGCAAAGGTGAAGTATACAAGAATAGCCATCGCTAAATATAGAAGAAGAAAGTTGATAAAATAAAACGTTGCAAGGTAACCTTTCCAGTGGATACGAAAAAAGTGAAATTATTTTGATCAGTACTGCACCAAAATCAGTCTGATACACCACGACCCACATGAAAATCACATTCTATCTTGAAATGATTTCAAACCACCAAAGTTTGCCTATCTGTGGAACTCGACCATCAGATATGTATCTCGAACTCGAATGAATGTAAAACACCAACCGAAGAAATATTCATGCGGGCTTCCCAACTACAACATCGAAATGCAAATTGCGAAGTACTCGCGAGGCGTGAGTATCGTGGTACTGTTGTGTTCAGTGCCGCCCAAGCTTATAAGATCGTTCACTAACAATTAATTGAAACATATTGCCTCCGACACAATACAAATGCGGATTGATAGATCCGCTACTAGAACTGAATATATTATGCGGACTAGACTGAAGGAGCCACACAGGTGAACCTATTAGGAGATAAAATGGCAGGCGATAGAAGTTTTCAGTAGGTGAAGATTGTCACACTAATAGACATAACTATAGTTGATGATTTGATATTTGTGAGATCTTGCGAAATTCAACATCATTGATTCATAATCATCAATGGTGACACAGTCCTTCTGATGCTGAAACACAAAAAGAAACCATCTGCGATGTTTCAGAAGGTACAGTGTTGGGTCTTCTGATTTTCATACAAATTCCAATATCTTGAAGACAGTAATGCATACTTCGAAATGTCACCTGTCATCTAACGATAACCTTTGAAGTTGAAACTTTTGCGAGCGGAGGTGAAAGGGACCTCAAACGTCATTGTACAGGGTCTTCCAACAAGGATAGCAGATGATAAATTTGTTTTATCAAAATGGGTGTTCTGTTCGGGCAACGAACCGGGCGCTTCGCCCATTTTATGGTCTTTCTTATTAGTCAGTGGGCTATGCTTGAAGACTGGCAGTAAACAAATCTAAAGAAGTGAACTTTAAACGTTCAATCCCGTATCGAATATACCTACACAGTAAGTAGTTTTTCTTTCCTATTCAGAGGGATCGGGCAAATTTCGGATATGCAGTGGCTAATGAGCCCGAAACCAGTCTGCAAGTGTGCCTGTTCTAAAATTGAGGGTCGACCCTTTCAGTGGTATTGGCAATTGCATTCCAATTGCATGAAGATTTCTGCACTGACGCCTGTCTGATACAATCGAACGCCCTTCGTGGTATTAGCCAGGGGAGTAATTGTTTTCTGATAGGCGTCAGTCCATTCAACCTACTTTATAGGTATATCCGAGACTGACTTGAACGTTTGAAGTTCATTTCTTTAGATTTTTTTAATGCCAGTCTTCAACCATAGCCCATTGACTAATAAGAATGTAATGTATAATGTAAAATGTTTTATTTGTAACTAACGTTACTGCACTTTCGTCCTGTAATGTTCCTATAAAAGTGGCAAACAACATAGAAAGTTTCAATTATTTTTTTTTTCATTATGATTTCCTATTACGTAGTAACGGCTACATCCATCAACTTTTGAGTTTTGTTGCAAGTAAGATAACAAATTTAATGATTTTTTTTCATGTCAGATTATTGCTAGAAAGTGTCAACAAACACTATTCTTTTCACCAATTCAGTAATTAAACTTGAGAAATAAAACTTCCAATTTTTTTCGGTCGGTAGCCGGTCGGTTCGACGTGGGTGCTTTATTCACTCAAATCGACCGCCGTGTTGAACGGTGGTTCTAGCCGCAGGCTGAACGATCGATTTTCAAGTGCGATTATTCAACCCGTGTTAGGAATCATACGTTAAAAGGTAAGACCTCGTTAGTCCTTAGCTCGCACAATTTTCGACTTATGAGACTTGTCGTTCGTAGGGGTGCGACATCTGGTTAACGAAGAACATATTTTAAACATATTTCAAACATATGTTTTTATACCACTTGTATTTGTAACTAACGGTACTGCAGTTTTGTCCTATAAGGACATTTCCAAACGAGTTTATTGTAGTCGTTTGGAAATGTATTTATAGGATGAAACTAAGTAACGTTAGTTACAAATACACTTGGTATAGAAAACATACGAAGTTTTATTTTACAATTTTCATAATGATCTTTTATCATGTATCATCAATTCAATTCGTTTCTTTTCGATATGTTACAATTATGAACTAGTGCAGTCTTTATCCAGTTTTTTCCTTCTCGGGGGAGGTTTCTTTGGTTCATTTGAAAACATGAAATTAAAGACACATCTTTACATATTCACTGAGACCAGTGGGAGTATCAGAGTATTACACTGCAGCAAAATCTGTTCCTAAGCAATGATGTAAAACTAAGTCAAATCATGAATTCTTCGCGAAATAGAATAATTTTGGGGAAGTATGCATTAGGTGAATCACTAAACAATTGAGTATGGCAGTTTGATGAGTATCTGACCTATACTACACAAGCGGGACACATTTCTGAGCTTTGATTGAAGTTCTAGACTTACAAGTTCTTTTGTGATGTTTGGCGGAACCCCATTATTGAGTTTTTTTCAACTCCAAAAGTCTCTGGAGGCTATGATTGTGTCAGGACGTATTAATATCCAATTCGAGTCACATGAATTTTATTCACTAAACTAGTGAAATGATACATACTGCATTGCTATATCGAGTACCATAACCTTAAAGAAGAATGAGGACTGGTTTTTCTGACATTATATTTTCATGGAATATAATCATCACGAATTGACTTCGAAGTCTTCGTCAAACTTCAGGGAAAAGATGAGTATTGACACGTGATATTTGGAGGAATTGGAGACAATACAGATATTAGAAAAATAAAACATCAATGGCTGAAGTAGAGATAACATCGATGCATACTTAAACCAGTTTGTTTCTAAATCACTAAATATTCTTGAGAAAAAAATTGTCGAAACACCTAGCAACCTCTGTCCTTTCCTGTTGATGTTTTATCTTAGATCTTCTAAATCTCCGATTCGAATTAGAATATCTCGAAACATCTAATAAATCACTTTTTTAACCGTGAATACGAGGTCCGAAACTAATCGTTGTATTCTCAACGGGCATATTTCCCAATCAATTTGTGGAGTTTATAGCATTGTTCTTCTTCATAGTTCGTCGTCTTCTTCGTATAGTAATTTGCATTCCAGCGCCGATGATTATGCTAAAGAGAACCTGTTGGGCTGTTAAACTGCTACCTACCGCACCTCACTCGATATTTGATACGATTTATTATCGTCATTTTCCACCGAAAAAACGGTGTCGACAATTAGATGCCTCCAAATTTAGAGGTTTCGACCGAGCATTAAGTATACAAGGAAGGCTGAGAAGTGCATGCTATAAATCGCTTCTAAGAGTACCGTAGTAGTTTTTTAAGTTAGTTTCATATATTCAACCATGTACGTTACATAACAATCCACATTTATCATTATGAGTAGAATTTGGAACTTCTGGTGTAAAACGAATCTTTCGAAAACACTTTTTATTTACCGGAACAAAAATATTGGTTTTCGAGGCGCGTTTTGCTCACCGAGTTAGCATCACCAGGAGGTGCTCACTTTGATGTTTTCATACATATCCAGACAAATCGTTACATTACTTAATGAGGATCATTGAGTCAATTCCTGGTACCTAATGTTATTCTACCTGTGAGTGCAAGAAGAAGGCAACATTTTTCGATTTCTGAACTTTCAAAGGAATCTATAAATTTGTAGTCATGTACCGGTCTCGAGCATTCCTACAATCATTCCTCACTCATACAGTGACAGTTCTATAAGGCAAGTTCAGCAACACTGGACTTCTCTAGTTAATAAAAATGTCAGTTTGACCAATATATTTTCCATCGAAAGCCCCACATAGTAGATTCTGGTAAATGCTTGTGGGAAAACAACTAATTTACCAGCTAATACCACGCTGGATATTGAATTATATCCGACAGACATTCATGCAAGATACCTCACAGAGGCTAATCTCCCAGATGCTGGACTAACGAAAAACATTTAGACAGGTTTTGATCTCTGTTGGAGTATTGGTACATGAGATGTTTCTTTCATGAGATGGAGCTATTACTAGTTAACAATCTTTCTCTTAGACAGAGGTTTCTAACATGCAGATGAGCCGCGTTGAAATTAATCAACAGATTAGTAAAAGCACCTAAAGGCTGACTTTCGACTAAAAGAGATCAGGGTGGATGGAGGAGATGGGATGTTCTGCACACAGTACTGATGAGAGATAATACTTCGAAACCGGTCTGTGGATGATCTGCTTGAATAATTTCAGCATTATCCTGCTACTGCGTTTCGTCTTTTGGGTTAAGCAACACTTGTACTACGAATAGTACATGAAAGCTTTTTCATGTCAAACTTTTTGAAAATTTTAACAATCGGTTGGAGCATTTTAGTTCGCATGGGAGAACTTCAGATATTAGCATTTAGTCTTTCTGAAAGACACTCTAAATTTTCTCTCCTTAACTAATTCATCCATTATGTTTGAAGGATATCTGTTACTTTCATCTATCTCCTTGATAATTTTTTCTCGATATTATATCTTCCTCTGCTCGAGAGGAACGTTACTAGCCTATGGACAGGAGAATTTTGCACCAGCATTTTCTGTTGTGGAGCATTGTGGTTAGGTTAGGTTAGGTCCAAAGTGAGTGGGTCTATTCGACCCTTCATCTCAACCCGCAAGGGTTTATTGTGGCTCATACCTATTCACACTCGACCAAATAAACCCAGCTTCTTAACGAAGCCGATTAGTATTTACAGTGAGTGGTCTTTCAGGTCAGATGGTAAGAGTACCTGATTCGGTCTCCAGCGGGAAAGGCACAAAGTATATGCTCTGCTGTTTCATCCTTAATGAGGTAGTCGGATAGTCAAGGTGCAAGATTCTCACCTTGATCCCCGCGACAACCTTCCCATATGAGGCTTTTTGCACGTCAGCTACACCTGACGATGCCTTAGATTAGATCTAACCATGGAGAGCTTTTTCGCTTCTGGTTGGTGAATCATCACGCAAACGTTTGCTAACCTCTATAAGCCGCTCAAGAATTTGGTGCAAGGCGGTTTCATAAGGTACCCCGCTCTTGAGGAGACAACTCAGTCGTTTCCCGGCTGCACCATCAAACCTTTTTTTTGGTTCAGTTATTGGATCAGGAGTTGGAGGGTTGAGAAGCTCTCGCTCTTGATCTAAATTTACAGGAAGATTAATTTGTATCGTACTTTCGACATCCATCTCCTCTGTAGACTCGGCGTCAGAAAGAATTTTTAAGTTTACTCTGTCCATAAAAGTCCCACGAGTAACTGCGGAAAGAAGGTCAATCACGGCAGAGCTCTGTATTACCGTAACAAGGCGATGCTACGACGAGAGGGCGCCCGGTATCTCGGAGGTTCCGTAGAGATAGCTGATAGGCTCAGTGTCATCCATCCTCTCGGCACGGATACACACACCTTAGGATTAAGAAATCGTTGGGATGGCATTCAGTTAGGGAATAACAGGACCACAAGTGATTCTGTCATTCCCGTATCCAGCGGGGCTACATGGAAGCAGGCATCCGATGACCGGGTTGCTCAACCCTCACATTCCAAGTCAATGCAATTGCCAAAAACAGCATGCCCAATGGTTCAGACAGTGAAAGATGAATAAGGATAGCCAACCCGCCGGGGCATGGTGGGAGCTATCAAGGAGTTAACAAGTGTTAATATTCTTCCCAAATACAATTCTAAACTCGTATCTACGTTTCTCATTACTAAAACATCCAATTTGTAACTCTTTCAATTTCATATGCGAAATTTATATTCAAGGATCTGTGGAAGTAAGTCGCAAAATCCTTCACATCACTGCTGTTCGCATTGAAAATAACAAAGAATTTCATTGTCTGTTATGAAGTTGATGAGTTGAAGTTATCTTTCAGTAGTTCAAGGAAAATGTTGGTACCAAATAGAGGGAGCTCCTGCACATTGTACACAAGAAGTGAACGCAAAGCTGGACAGCCTTTTTGACTATTAATGGGTAAGGCGCTGGGAACCATGGAATTGACCAGCGAAATCACATGATCTTAATCCATTATCTGTGGAAAATTTTCAAAGAAAAAGTTTGCAAAACACCGGTGCTTGGAAGTGTTTGGAAGTGAACGCCTAGAGATTCGAACATATTTTGAAATATTCCACATGATTGTTTTCCTATTTCTGATCTATTCATATCAATATTTCCACTGTGAAAATTTTTTCGTGTTCTTTAAATTTTTCCAAAAATATTGAAATTGAAAGTCGCATA
The DNA here is from genome assembly GCA_015342085.1 of Leptinotarsa defecta. Taxonomy (NCBI): domain Eukaryota; kingdom Metazoa; phylum Arthropoda; class Insecta; order Coleoptera; family Chrysomelidae; genus Leptinotarsa; species Leptinotarsa defecta. Next base: position 285 of record WOGO01002497.1, on the reverse strand, counting down.
CATTTCTTGAGGTTCATTAGTGGTAGATTCGGATACCTTTTGTTGAACTTTTTACATGTTCTGCTGATAATTTTACCACACGTTCCAAAAATAATAAACAAAATCGTAAGAATTCAGTTTGAATACTTTTTTTACATTGTTTTGGAGGTAGGTATTCGAAACTTCTGAAGTGAAGAAAATGTTATCACAATTTTTTTTCAGTTATATTCAGTGGGCATACTTGAAGACTGGCTATAAATCAAATCATCTAAAAGAACAATTCGTTCAGGCCAGTCTCAACACTCT